>CABEEJ010003841.1:0-74817 GCA_901482245.1 Timema douglasi
CTAGGCATATTGTATCTGTAAGTAACAAAACAACTGGATTATATGGGTGAAATAAGGCAAAATTTTAATGTTCACATTTACCCCATGAGGTAACTACTTTAGCGCGCTACTTTTCTATCAATTCCAGCAACTCGAAAGCTAGATTATAATTTGTGATGTCGTTCCACTTCTGCTAGATCTATCTGGCAACACTGTAGAAAAACTTAAAACATTAAACTTATCATCTGCGCATGCGTAAATGCAATTATCAGTTTGTATTTTTGTAAACAGGTTGGTGTATTTATGTGTTTTACTTGGTGAAATACTATGTAAACAGTGGCTATATTATTTTTGTTTATGAATTAGAAACTATCGTGGTCACTATTTTTTAATAAAGAACCAAAAGTAAATATCATTTAAGTGTTTTGAGTTTTAGACCTAGTTTACTTTTCTTGATTGCATATCTAGACTAGGCCTAGGCTAATTCATAGATTAGTCTTTTCACTGTCGTGTATTAGTGTAAGCATACCTTTGGAGGTTTACATGGTTTGTTTTATTTAATACAAGTTATAATATAACTTTAATGAAATGTTATTCTCCCATAAATGGTTTTGAGCACATTAGGCTAGGCCATTTTGAGTCACCTATGTTTGAAGTTTGAACCCCTAGAAATAAAACTGAAAGTTAGGGCTAGTTTATATTATCTAAGTTTTTGAATATGTTAAAATTACTCGCCCAAAACTACTTTTTTAATATCGAAAGTCAAATTAATCTTTAAATATTGACTACAAACTGGTCAATAAGGTAGAGTAGGGATTCTATTATTATATACTATGACAAATTTGTGGATCATATTCTAGGACAGGTTTACTCACACATATAATGTCATATTTTTAAGCACACATCAATTTTTTTTTTTAATTTTGCTTGATTACAAACCTTTTGTCAAATTTTCTATTTTGGAATCTTCACATTTTTACATACAAACATTAACCATTCGTTGAGGATAGATCATATCGAGCAGTCATTTGGCAAGCTAGAAAACATATAAAAAATGCTGATGATAACCCAAACAACTTTAATTGTATGGCAAAGCGATGGACACTAAGATGGAATAAGAGTTTAGAATATCATGGGCAATCTTAAATTTCTTAGCTGTTAAACAAAGGTATCACCCATAACAATTGGCCTTAAGTACTAACAGGCACAAAGCAGTTCAGGTTCCTGCTAAAACTTAAAGGAGGGGCAATCAATGGATTGTTGCCGGTAACCGAAGTATGACGGTCAAACTATACTCTCTCACACACATTATCCATTCAACCAATCACAAACAAAACCATTTAAAGCCTTATTGGGCGAATGTAGATGTTTATTAACTAAAGTTCAAGTTTGATACTGGATGGATGAGAAGTATGGTAGCCTAACAACTTACTAGTACAGTTTCACCAAGCCTTACTTGCCATGGAAACAACCTGCAATAAACCCTTGGGGACCGGAACTAGGCTAGTTATTACTTTTGTTTTTAATGGAAATAATTTTCTAATTCTTCTAGTCATCACTAGGGCTCAGATATTTATGGCATATTATTTTCTAGTTTCACCTTTAATTTAATGCTTAATGAATTAGGCCTATAAAGATTTGTATACTACCCTGACACCAAATATACACATTTTATTTAGCATATATAAATGCTCATTTTGAGCAGTTTTTGATTTTTTCGTCCTATTTCCACAATTATGGGGGCATAAAGTCATATTTTGTTTAGAATTACTTAAATAACTTAACTGATATATTTCGAATTTAAATCACAAACCATTTGTACTTCACATTTTATATTAATGTTATTATTGTGTAAATATTTTCCCACCAGATTACTTGTAGGTAAGAATCATATTTGGTTTTCCTTGCTCACAATATATTCACTATTACTGACAACTTCAAGTAATGTATACCTGTTCGAGAAAGACGGTTTCTGGAGAAACCTAGGTAATAAGAACTTGGGGAGCCTTGCTCTGGGAGGTGGTGTTACTGACTGCTTTGTAGAACCGTCCTTCCCTATCCCACTGAATTCTTGTTCTCCGTATAAAGACTCTCCTGACTATCATTTGAAGGTTACTCTGAATTAGTTGTGAGTTTGTCAGAGCAACAATTAAGGATTTGTTGACTAATTTCTTTTACTGCAAGCTACTTCCTTGATTTGAAGCATATTTATAATATTCATTTAACATTAACATACATTTTTGGGAAATATTTGTTAATTTTTAGGTCATATAGTGGTATTTTTAAAGATCATATTTGCTTGCATATTTCACAATTTTTAAGGTCATAAACATCTAAGCCTTACTCATCACATTTTGATTAAACTCTCACATTTCAAAAAGAAAGTGAAAACCATTAAAGACATATGACAACAATTTGAATTGAAACACAGTAACATTTTAACACAAACACACAGTACAAAATATTAAACTAAAATAATTTATATATGCCTACTGCAAAAGTAAAAATAAATATTTAAGTGTTAAATATAAAAATGGGAAAATTTAGAATCCAAGCCTTCACATTTAAACAATGAAAAGTCCCCAAGCATAGCTGTTTAAAGCTAAACACAATTACTGGAGCTTCAAAACTGCTGCTGCATATTTTTTATTTGTATCGGGCATTTACAACAACTAAGTATCACAATTGTTGGTTTACTTCTTTTTTAACTTTTTTAAGAGAAACAATCTCATACCAAAGGCACACACTTGGAAAAACAGGAAAATACAGGGAATGTCTTGTGTCTGAAAAACACAGGGTATTTACACACACAAACAAATTGGAAATTCTCTGAGTTTGGGACATTAAACTGCATGCTTTGAATAGTAGGTCTTTATTCAGAAGAAAAACTAGACTAACTTAATATATATAGATAAATACGCCATTTCATAAACTATTCCCACTCCCTCTCGATCCATACTCAATGTTTATCAGCCATCCTCTTTTTTAAGCCTTTAAATATTGGAGGTTGCATATAAAGAGCATAAATTTCCCCATCAATGCTAAAAGATTCTGTTCTAGACACACACTGTACGTTTTGACTCTCAAAAGTCACATTTAAAAAATAAATTTAATTATTCTATCTTAAATCTCTGTAAAACCTGGAAAATACACAGAATATTGTACCAAGAAAATAGTGGCAGCCTTGAAGGATAGGCCTAACACACAACTTAGGTAGGCCTAGCTAATGTAGCTTGAATTAGATGTCACATTGTAGTGGGGTTTTTTGAATTCTACTTAAGATAATGGCGGAATTAAGGCAAGTGAAACTATTTTATCGAATTAAAAAATACAATAAAATTGAAAAAAATATTAGTATTTTAAAATGAAAAACACTATCAAACCTATTCTCTGTGGCCAAGTGAAGTGGATAACCCACACTTGTATACATTTCCTCGTTAATTGGCTGTGAGAGAGAATTTTAAGATTGATTCTTTGATTACAATTTGTTGCTCGGCTTCATTTGGCTAAGCTGTCCTTTTCTCATCTTTGAATTAAACATATCTTCTAACAATACTCACTCGTATGTTTCTTACATAATATGATTCTGCACCAGAGAGATCTGAGTAGTTAGAGATAGGCCCTAATTCATGGTTCCTATGGTCTGGAAAGTCATGGAAGCTTAATAAAAAGTCAGGGAAATGACAATTTATGTCACACTTCTGTTTCGTCGGAAATTGTAGAGCAGAATGAAGGTGCTATCAAAAGTGAAACTAATGTAGTGCCTTGAAGAAACCTTAACACTTTTGTTATGAAAGATGATATAACTAAGTCATTTGGACTTTGCAAGTTGTTGACAAAAAAAATGCATTTCAATTCATTCAATGATTTATTTTTTCAGTTGATGTTTCCCAAGTGTTCCATTGCCAGCGATTTTGCTCTTGGTCGAGATAAGACTGCATATTTCATTGTGCATGGCTTGGCTCCATTCTTTCAGAACGATTTACTGGATCACCTAAAATCATGTAACAGCTTTGTAATTGGTTTTGATGAAGTGTTGAATAAAGTTATTCAAAGAGGACAAATGGACATTGTAATAAGATTCTGGGACAAGGAAAATCATAAAGTCGTCAGTCGTTACTTAAACAGTGTGTTTTTCGGTAGGAGCACCGCTGAAGAATTACTGACGCATTTTTTTGATGTTATCTCTCCTTTTCCACTCTCTTAAGTTGATACAAGTGTCAATGGATGGCCCAAATGTGAATTTAAAGTTTATAACACTTCTTCAGGCACACATCAAATCTGTCACAGACAATGAATTATGTAGTTTGTTAAAGCTGGGAACACTTGGGCTTCATGTTGTTCATGGTTCCATGAGAACAGGCGTGGAATCTGTCGATTGGGATATATTATTATTATTATTATTATTATTATTATTATTAGCACCGCGTCTTACTACCCGTTCGGGTTATACACACTTACACTAATGTGTAAATGGTAGGGTGACTGTGAGATGAAATGGAGGACCTACACTTTAACGTGGGATCCAAACCACGGTGGAGGCCTGGCATTCCACACGTTCACAAGTTGTGATTAGTACACGTCTTGTCAGAGGTGAAAGAAGGGTTTGGTAATCAGATAAATCTGTGCCGGGACCAAGGATTGAACCTCGGCCGCCAGCACAGAAGTCTGACACCTTACCGCTAGACCGCCAGGTCACTGATTGGGATATAAATAGCTTAATGTGTCACATGTATTACCTGTTCACTGAATCTCCAGTTCGTTGAGCATTGTTTACCCAGTTGACAGAGTGTACAACTTTTCCTCTGAAGTTCTGTGGTGTGCAGGGGTTAGAGAATGCAAACTGCTTTCAAAGGGTGTTACAGATTGGTTTCTCAAAGAAGCAAAGCTTCCTAAAACAAAACTGTAGAGGCACTGAAAAGAGCAGCCTGTGATCCATTCCTGAAGTGTAAACTAGCTTTCTTCAAGATAATTGCAGATGAATGTCAGCCTTTCCTTGTTGATAGAGTTAGATATATATTTTATTATTTTCCCTGAACTGACGACCAAGATGTTTGCTTTTTTATTCTTCCATGAGACTGAAAGGTGAGGCGATGTCTGCTCTAGAAGAAGAGGCCGAAATAAATGTAATTAGATTAATATTTTCACATGTATAATACAGTCAAATTATAATGGAAATTTTGCAAGAAGTTGGTCAGGGAACTTGGGAAAATAATCAGGTAAAAGTCGGGGAGAAAAAATACTGTAGAAACCCTGTAGTTATAATACTTTTATTTATAATATACTATTTGTATACTTATTGAGAATTCCCTCCTCATAGCTTGGCATTTAAATGAAAAATAGCCAGAAACTTGTGAAAAGCTCTTCGTGTCCTCATGTTTGTGTTTGCTTCAGCAAGTTCTTTATGCTGCCCATTTTTTCTATATGCATAATGTGCTAATGTATCAGGGATGAGGGAGCTTGAATTTAGAGGAATTGTACCTCATTTTTTGTGAAAGGAGAGTGGAAAAACATTTAGAAAAAAACCACCCCGACCAAACTCGATTGGGATTCAAACCCCAATCTCCTCGTCATCTTCAGTCTACTCTTTTGCAAGGGTGACGCCTTAGACCAAGCGAGGTGACTTAGTGATCTAGTGGTAAGGTGTCAGACTTCCGTGCTGGGAGTCCGGGGTTCAATCCTCGGTCCCAGCATGGATTTATCTGATTGCCAAACCCTTCCTTCATCTCTGACAAGACTTGTATTAATCACAACTGGCGAATGCTTGGAATGTTAGGCCTCCACCGTGGTACGGATCCCACGTTAAACTGTAGGTCCTCCATTTCATCTCACAATCACCCTACCATTACACATTATCATAAGTGTGTATAACCCGCACAGGTACTAACATGCTGTGCTAATAATAATAATAATAATAATAATAATAATAATAATAGTTGTGAGTTTAATTGGGTCAAAAACAATATTTTATGAATTCGAATCTTCGATTTGAATTCTGAATCTCGAATCCAAATCCGAATCTCAGAAAATAATATGAACACAAGGGAAACTATAATACAATGATAGAAAATACAAATTTAGTAATTAATGTTAACATTCTATCTTATTTTATAGTAATGTATGTTCATTATAACATTCATACATTCAGCCAAATGTTGAAATACTGGTCTGGCCTTGGTGGTTAAGTTAATTATAAATCAACAATATGCAGTATTAAAGCTCTAAACAAATTTCACTTGAAAATTTAAAATATATATTATGAATATGACTCTTGAATGTGAAATTTTCTCAAGTCTTCAAATCTCAAATATCCTTAAGGATTCAAGGTTTCTAGTTGTGAGCATGCACTGATTTAGGGTTCCAATGAAATGTAGTCCTAGTTGTTTTGTTCCACCATCTTGAAGAATTATATGATTTGTAAAGTACTAACATCACATTCCATGTATATTTCTAGTAAATCTGTCAAAAATAAACAATGGATTTTTTTTTTACATTATTGTTTTCCTTAATTGTGGTGTTTTGACGGTTTTAAACATAACTTATGTTTAAAATAACTTATTTTTAATAGCTATACTTTTGTTTTGTTTTAGGAAAGGCTAAACTAACAAGACCTACAAAGAAACCAGATCAGTTATGCCTTTTAAGAAATGAGTGCCTTTTGTGTGGCTGTACTTTATAGTTAAATACTTACCTGTTCACTTTAGTGAATATCAACAATGTACAAAGAAATCTATACTTGCTATTCAACATGGCAAGCTATATAACTAAAAACTCTAGAACAAGAACTACTGTACCTGACACCGAAATAATACATACAATATGGATGCCAGCACCAGTAGTTTTGTACCAGATACTAAACCATTATTGGATAACATTGAGGAAAGCTTTGTCTGTCCCAAACAGCCATTGACCACGCCTGTACCTATTTGTGCAACCTCACAAGCTGAGTCGGTCGTGGCGGTTCCAAAAATGCCCCAACACTTGGGCCCACACAATTCTGGGGGCTCAGACCCTGTTGTAGCTATGCCCACCTTTGCTGTTCCTCCTCATCTGATGGGGCGCAACCTAGACAACCCTATTGCCGATATGATAGGAACTGGTCGACGGGTTCAGAAACCCCGCTTAGGGGTCAGAGTGCCATATCGCAACCTCACCAGTCAGATTGTCACGCAGGATGAGATAGCCCAAGAAATATTTGAACGTAACCAGAAGAAGTACCCCATGCATGATATACCCGAAGGAGGAGATATGTTTTTTGCCATGAAATTAACACAACGCTTAGCAAACCGTATTGCTCCATCAACACCAGAGACCAGTCCTTCTAAATCAGATCCCCAGACTGAAACAGATCCTCTTGCGATAACACCTAACAACTCTGGTCCTCTCTCGGAAAGTGAACTTCTGGCGATACTAGATGATAAAGATGGCATAAGTGATTGGGTACCTGAGAGTAAAGTGGGTCTGCTACCTGGGGGTATTTTGACAGAAACAACCATTATTGAGCATATAAGGCCTCAGCCCCTCACACCATTCAAGCTCGATCCAGCTGTAGAGAGAGAGTTAGCCCTAAAACAGTTAATGGAATTGCCACTTAGGGCGAAGAGGAAGAAGTCTGAAGATAAGCAACCTAAATCAGACAAACCTTCGAAGAAAAAGGCAAGAATACCAAAAATAAAAAATAACCTAGGTGAAGTTGTTAAAACAGGAAACAATGTAAAAACCTTAACCGCCCAAAATAGTTCTCAGAATTCCTTAAATGTTACAGGAGTAGGGCGCTTGAAATTGGCTACAGAAAAAGGTTTGGGTATAGTTGCTAAAAAGAATATTGTGCGAACCAAAAGAACTTGTGAAAATATGTCAGGTTCTCCTGCAAAGAGACTACAAGCGTCTAAGAAAAAACAACCAGCTTTGGCGGGTGTGGTCGCACTGTCTACCAGCAACACGGCAAAAGATTCGACTAACATTCAAGTAAAGGCAGGTCATTCGGGTGTACATAAATCACCAATGCCTTCTAGTAAACTAGTGAATGGTGCAAAGAGCACTGAAACTGTACAAGCCAAAGAGAAGAAATTCCATAAAGTTACGATTCCCAGTCAAATTAGTGTAATGGCGACCAAAGTAATAAACTTATTGAGTAGTCCAAAAAGGTCTGTGCCTATTAGCCCTGCGATGATCAATGATGGAAAATCAGGAAGTGTGCCGTCACCCAATCAAAGTCTTGTTGACAGCATCACACTAGCTGCCCAACCAATGGACGGTACAACTATCACAGACATTCCATTTGTGCAGACAACTAAACTAGCAGTCCATCCTAGGACTTACAGTGGGAAAAAAAGAATTAATGCTGCGACAAATAGTTCTCCAACACAGCTCGGAGACCCATCAACTTCTCTTGCTTCAGGTTCACAACTAAAGCAGGTTTTTCCCAAAACAACTGTGTCAAGTGTAAAATCTGCTAAAGATGGCATTTCTAAAGGGAAAACCATGCCGACAGAAGAAGTGTCTGCTGTTGCCAAGAAGAGAAAGTCTCGTATGATGCGAGAAGTAAATCGCCTGCTACAAGATGAGGGAGCTATAAACTTTATCTATGAGGTTGAGCATGGAGAGTCAAAACGCCGCAGCAGTAACGGTGTGGAGAAGACAACAGCAAATATAAGACGTGGTGCAGTGCCCCTAAAGTCTATCCGCAGAAAGAGGAAAGATCTGCTGCTGAAGACACGTCTTGTGAAGAATGCAGTTATGCGGTTGGGCAGTTCCAATGCTGGGTTTACACCTCTTGCAACAAGACCTAAGAGATTAACAAGACCTCCCATCCTAATGAAGCAAGATAAACTCTCTCCGGAATCTAGTCAGCTGAATAGATTATCAGTAGACTCACAGGATTCACTTGGCTCACCGTCTTCTCAGACACATGTGGAGCCTCCTTCTCCCCCCTTCTTCTCACCTAGACATCACCTCCGCGCAGAGGCGTCACGTATAATTCGCCGGCATTCCTCCAGTAGCACCTACTCCAGTCGTAGTGGGAGTCCTCAGAGGCTCAGCATTGACAAAGAAATACCACTTTCTCCAAACACTGCTGCCTCTACGTTTTCAGTCACTCAACCAGAGCAAGAAACTAGAAATAAACTTACACGAAAGAAAGGAGTTCCAATATTTGTAAGGAAGTTTGAAAGAGTTCAGACATACAAAGGGAAAAAAAGGAAGGCTACACTTCCAAATGCTGTGTTGGAGACCACATCGATATTAGGAGATATGTCCAAGGAATCTCCTAACACAAAGGTGCCGGTTGAGAAAGTAACCAAATCAGTAGATCAGTCGGAGGGAATACCAACTGTTGCAGGACAGTTTGTAAAGGGCTCAAATAAAACAGTACAGAGCATGAAAAATAAACCACAACTTAATGGAGATGCAGCACAGATAGAACCTTTGAAAAAAGCAACCACAAATCTAGGCAATAAGAGAAAGATGGTAGATCCTGTGAATTTCAAAACCAAAACAGATGCTTCTGTCAACATGAAGCTAAAAGCACAAATGGCGAAAAATTTTAATCAAGGTCTTGTGAAGGGGAGGTCTCTGGAGTTGAAGACAGCTGTAGCGGGCACAGATGGTGCATCCCCTAAACCAAAGAAAGAGACGGTGACCAGTTCTTTGGAGCCGCGGGTAAGCGAGCTTGTTGGGAAGCTAAAGAAGAAGCTACCCGAGTCCAAGGAAAGCTCCAAGAGCTCATCCCCGAATCAAAGTCGAGGCTCGAAGAGCCCCACGCCTGTGATACGTCCTCTCCCACCGCCACTGAGTCCCAGTACGTCCAGTGAGTACCTACCTGCATTCATTAATATAGTGATATAAAAACAACAGGCCTGAAAAATAGCACTATTTTGTATTTTAAACGTTAGTAAAATTCTGACTAGGGGTGTGCAAAGAATCTTTTTTCAATTTGAATCTATATTGAATCACTTTATATAAAATATTTCCAAAGCCAAATTTGAGTTTCATTTTTTTAAGTTTGATGTTGAAGGGGGAAAAAATTAGAATACATACATAGATAGCTTGTTTTGCTGATAAATTAAGTTACCATCACAACATGTAATTTAATTGTTCTATATTTTTTTCATGTGAACATTAACTTATAATATAGGGGCCTATATGTTATAACCCCAAAGTAAAACTGCCCATTTAATTAATTGGTGAAATTTCTGTTCATTTTATTGAACTGGCCTCTTCTGTTGACCATTTTCACGGGCTAGGCCCATTTCTTGAACTGGAATGTGGTGTACTATCTACTACAAAGGTCCGTGAAGTTGGCAACACCACTAACAGCACAAATTATGAAACCTATGCCAATATTTAGTGCTGAATTTGTGCCACCATAGTTTTCGTGAAAACATTAAAAAAAAACTTTGAGTGCAGCCAACTTCATGTAGCAGCACCCATAACGACACAAATTCTGAAACCTATGCCAATATTTAGTGTCGAATTTGTGCCACAATAACATCCTATTCCCATAATTTGTGCCGCCATAGTTCTCGTGGAAACGCCAAAAAACACAGTGGGTGCTGCTGGTAGCACCCATAACGGCACAAATTCGGAAACTTGTGCCAATATTTAGTGCTAAATTTGTGCCACAGGAATATCCTATCCCCATAATTTGGGCCACTGTAGTTTTCATGAAAACACCAAAAAACTGTGGATGCTGCTGGCAGCTCCCATAGCAGCACAAAGTCTGAAATGGACCTTTACTACAAGCTCAACTGAAATTAGTTTTTAAGATATTTTATTAAACTAACCCTAACCTAACCTTTCATTTCTAAAACGATTAAATTGAATGTGGGGAATGCCAGGGCTCCACCGTGGTTCGGATTCCACGTTAAACTGTAGGTCCTTCATTTCATCTCACAATCACCCTACCATTACACATTAGCGTAAGTGCGTACAACCCGAACGGGTAGTAAGACGCGGTGCTAATAATAATAATAATAATAAAACGATTAAAAGTTAAATTAATCTAAAGACCAAACCATTTATTCATTTTCTTCATGGATTAGGCAAAATTTTGTACAATTCATGAATTGGTTAATGATTGGAGCTGCCCAGTTCATGAACAAGTACTGCACAGTAATTTCATGAACTGGACAAATTCATGAATGTAGTATAACCTATGCTACCAAAAAAACTAACATAAATATCCAGGCCTATTGGTTTTAAATATTTGTATTGCTTACGCTTTAAGTGTTGAATTTGGAAGTTAACTTTTGGATTGAAGTCGAAGCTGAGAAATATTCAAAGTGATGTCCAAGTCTTCACACACCCATAGTTCCTACTTAACCATATAGCTTTTCACATTACATTTTCACTTTGATCATCTATGTGGTGTGTACAAAATAAAATAATACTGTTGACTCCTTCAGGCTACTGTAGCCTTGTGAAGACCTTGGAGTGTGAAAGCCAGAAGCAACAGAAGAAGAAAGAGGTTGAAGAAGAAACGGGGAAGCAGAGGGCTAGTGGACGCCAGAATGCTGGGACGTTTATCTATCGAGAAATTTGTCTACGTCGCCACAGCAACCTGGTG
The DNA here is from genome assembly GCA_901482245.1 of Timema douglasi. Taxonomy (NCBI): domain Eukaryota; kingdom Metazoa; phylum Arthropoda; class Insecta; order Phasmatodea; family Timematidae; genus Timema; species Timema douglasi. The sequence goes on from CABEEJ010003841.1 coordinate 11,546, forward strand.
CAGATTATTCTCGCACCTGTTTCTACCAAGATGAAAAATTCATTCAATTTGCAGGTGATGTCTCTTCTTTATATGGTTTTGTTGATTTATAACCATTTAACTTCATCCGTTTTCTCCCTTGGGCAACTATATTATAGAAACATTTAATTCATAAGTATGAAAAATGACACCTGGACACAATAATCAAACCCAGGACCTTTATCTTAGCATGCAATGCTCTACCACTGAGCTATTCAGGATTTGTTCTGTGCTCAGGCTCATTCTTCAATCATAGTTTAAGGCAAGGTCCTAGCTTTGATTCCCGTTACCAGGTGTCATATTTCAAATCTCTTAATATGATATTGATGCAGCTATATTCACAACCTTTAAATTGTTTCGATCTCCTAAGCATTGCTATTTATAGTTTTTGGCTGTATATACTTGTTAAATATTACTTGAGAATTTATTGTATCTAATACCTTCTGAAGCTAACGTTGCTTAATTTTGTGTGTCATTTCACATTTTATGTCTTTAAAGTTGTTGTTTTTTCATTTACATATCTTAATTAGACAGTTATTTTGATTTATGCTTCCAATCATACCCATTTTTATTTTGTATCTGTATCAATTAAAAAAAACACTTTGGTGGCCGCATGGTCAAAGGCCTTTATTCTGGTATTAAACTAGACTAACAATGATGAGGAGATCGAGGTTTGATCCCGGTCGGGTGTACTGGGGGTGGTTTTTCCTAAATGGTTTTCTACTCTTCCTCCATGCAAACTTGGTCACACTTCCTCTAAATTCAACCTTAAGATATTAAAAAACTTGATTGGAAATTTTATCTTAAACTAACTGAAGGCTTTATTAGGAGCAGTGATAAAGACTCATTATTTAATCCCAAACTTGTCATTTTTGAAAACTTTGGTGTGTTATTGTATCAGGTCCTGCGGGAGTTGATTGATGCATTGTATCAGCTGAGGAAGGATGAAACCTGTCGTGTAGTACTTTTATCTTCTACGGGGAGCTCTTTTTGCCAGGGTGTGGACCTCGCTATGCTGCTGCACACCAATATTGAGCGCAGAAAGAGCACAGCCCAAGAGCTGGCAGCAGCACTCAAGTAAGTGGCATAAGCACTTAATCCTTTACCTGCTAAGTACCTCAAGACTTGAAAGTGCACCTGGACCAGAGTCTGCCTCTACTGTATATTAATAGCATATTACATAACATATAATACACTTAAGCATTGCTCTAATACAGGGGTCACCAAATGGCGGGCCGCATCCGGACCATACACACATTTTGTACGAACCTCAACAAGCGAGTGATAAAGAGAATTAATGACGCTATTTAGGTGGGAGGTGGTAGTAAAGGAAGGGCAGTCTTAACACCTTTTCACAAAACAACAATGCACTTTGTTGATGTAGTTGACATTTGTTTTTGTTAGTAAATAAGTAAAAGGAAAGAAAATGTTTTTGAATTAGCTTAGACCTATTAGGCTTATAGCACTTGACCTTGAGTCACTGTTAAAGTTTGTCAGACCGCGGAAGTTTATCAAGTTTTTAAAACTGATCTCTATCAAAAATAATTGGAGACCCCTGCTCTAATGGGTCGGTTGTTTTTGTGCTGCATTTTACTATTCACACTAATGAGGTAGGAATGTCGAAGAATGAATTAAAGGAAGTGTACCTGCATTTGTTTTGGAGGAAGAGAGGAAAACCATCTAGGAAAAAAACTTGGTACATCTAATCGGGTGTCCAATTTATTGTGAGAGCTAAGCCTTAGCCTGTTTGACCACCGAAGCCTGTTTACTCCTATTACTGACCCACTCATTAGGTACGGGTAATTATGATCTGGAAACTTATATAAGTAGTTTTGTTTATAAGTATGGTCAGTTATATTTGACCTTCTGTGCTGGCGGCCGGGGTTCAATCCTCGGTCGTGGCAAAGATTTATCTGATTACCAAACCCTTCCTTCACCTCTGACAAGACATCTTGTGAATGTGGGGAATGCCAGGCCTCCACCGTGGTTCGGATTCCACGTTAAACTATAGGTCCTCCATTTCATCTCACAATCACCCTACCATTACATATTAGCGTAAGTGCGTATAACCCGAACGGGTAGTAAGACGCGTGCTAATATTAATAGTTATATTTGAGGCTATGTTGTGACCAGGAAAACACTCCTCTAATCATATAAACTTTCCTCATCTTTCATCAATCTATTGTTTGTTATAAGGAACATTAAAAGCAATTCCCATTTTATTACAGAATGTTTTCTAATGCATCATATTAATGAAATTGAGAGTTTGTTTGCCATGAGCATTGTGTGATATCTACTGCACGCAAGAAGTTGGAATTTTAAACTTATTAGGCCATATGTACCTCAAAGTTAAATTTAAATTTTTGACCAGATTTTTTAAAATTTACTAAAAACTGGGTAGGGAGAAACAAAATAGATTTTTTCCTGTCTGTTTGAAGCAAAAAAAAAGTGTTATCCCAAGCAACATCGGGTACATCTGCTAGTAATAAATATATAATACTCAATAACTCACATGTGTACAACCTGAAAGGGTAGTACTACTAGTAAGACATGTTGGGAGGCGGGGAGAATAAATTATTGAGTTAAAATCAATCAAACTGAGGATATGCATGTTTTCAGGCAATTCCTTAAGAGCCTGGCTCTGTTTAATAAACCGCTGGTCGCAGCAGTGAATGGCTCTGTGGTAGGACTCGGCGTCACCATGCTCCCATTCTTCGACATGGTGATAGCCAGTGACAAGGCAACGTTCAGCACACCATATGCACGCTTGGGACAGGTGCCCGAGGGGGCGGCCATCCTCACATTACCTCACATGCTTGGAAACGCTGTAGTAAGTTACCTTTTCACTATACAGGGGTTTTAATTATAGACGGGATTATCGAATCCTCACATCTTCACATCCTTAAGGAGGTTCAAGAAAAATTAAAAGTGAGTTTTCTCAAACTTTTGGATTGAAATTTGTTTTAGAGCTAATTGCTAATTGGGGGTTTGCCTCCGACAGCATCATAGGTCAAACAACCAGACCCCAGACCTTTGATGTAACTTTTAACTGAATGTATGAATATGTTGTAATGAATTCATTTTTGTAAAAAAAAATGTTAACATTTAGTTGCTATTTTTATACTTTATATCCATTACTGTTTCCAGCCTGTGGTCTGGGTCGATTTCTTATTCAAGCCATATATTTTCTACTACAAGCCTGTTGTAGCTTCATATGCCTTATAATCTAACTTAAGACTGGGACAGGCACAAAATCCAGTCCCGGCCGTTAATTTATCTAACAGTGATAATTGTTTACAAGCTTTGAATTCAAGATTAATGGTTTGAAAGTAAAATGAATATTCAGATTAATAAGAAAGTGGATTTGAGCCATGTCTAGTTTTAAGTATACCATCAATATTTTTAACAAGATTTGAGCTAAAATTTTAACCAATCATTAACATTAGAAAGGCCAGAATTCCTGTTTTTCTCAATTTTAATCATTAAATTTAAGTTTAAATATTTGTATTATCAATTACTACTAAACCCTTATGATTAAAAGTTTTTTCACTTTTAAATAGTTTATTTTTTCATATACCGTACTGTAATTTATAGTTTTAAAAATACACTAAAAAGTGTAGATAATAAAATAATACTTAATCAAACTAGCTATGTTTGATTTGCGCAAGATCACAAGAACACGCGAGTAATGTTGACTACATTTACAATTTGTAAGAATTAAAGTGAAACTGCAAGATAATTAATAATAGTCACAATGAGAGCTAATTGAATTCTGAATATGTTGGTTTTATTTAGATGCCAAAACTTTATTTTTCTGGGAACAGTCAACGCATTGAAAATGTTGAAATTAAGATCGACTCTTGATTTTTTAATACCAATAAGAATGAAGCATTTGGAAGAATTGAGCTTGGCATCCCTTATCACGTTTGATATCTGTTTTTCTGATACCTTAGCTCAATTGGTAGCCTGTCGGTCAACCAAGCTATGGTTGGGAAAACAATGTGGCCAGGGGCTTGGTGTTTTGTCTATCATTCGGCACATAAAGTGCTTGTTCAAAAAAATAATATAAGAGTCTCAAATACAATTATGAAGACCTTGACTTGATATATATGATAATTTTAAACAGTTGGTAAAATGGATTGTATAGACTTGTGTAGTTGGGATAGTAACAAAAATCACACACAAAAAAAGGATAAAATTGTATTTAAAAAAGTGTTTTCTTTGTTGTGTATGATATAATAGACATAACTTTCAATTTTAAATTTTTTCACTTTTACTTAAATTTAACATCTGTAAAGATTTGAATTCTGATTCAAGATTTGAAATAAAATTTAAGATTCGGATTCAAGAAATATAGAAGTCGACCATCTCCCTCCACTTACTACATTTTGCTTAACACTCTTTATTTAATACATAATAATACTATTAGCCTACTTGCTTCACTGGTCACATGATCCAAAGGTATTAATTTTCCTACAGACTGGACTGCCGATGATGGGGAGGTGGGGTATGAATGGTAGTAGGGTGTACTGAAGGTAGTTTTCCCTAAATGGCTTTCCACACAAACATGGGTACACCTCATTTTTATTCAACCTTGTTCATCCTTAACACATTAGCGTAATTAGTTCATAAGTGTATAACCTGAATGAGTAGTGAGACACAGTGACACATATAATTTGCTCGGCTCAGTTTTTTTATGTCTTGGGATTAAAAAATAACTCCAAACATGTGCACTTCTTCTTCTTCTTTTGTGAATCTGTCCTAACACAGGTATCAACTGGTCTTCTTCCTTTCCTGATATCTGTTGGCATTCCAAACATCCTCTTCCTCCCTCTTATCCTCCCCTCCATGATCCTCTTCATTAAACAATCCCTACTTGTGTGACCCAACCAAGAAGTTATTCTCTTCATTATAATCTTTATCAGGCTCCTTTCCTCTCCTACCCTCCTCAACAGTTCCTCATTCCTCACCCGGTCCATCCATTTCACCTTCTCCACAACCACATTTTAAAACCCTCCATCAAATAACATTGTTCCCTTTTTCTTATTGTCCTACGCCTCATATCCATATGTCATCACACTTCCCCACATAACACTTTCGAAGCCTGTTTCTTAACTCAATCGGGACTCTTCTCGTTGTCAGTAATCCTCTCACCCTTCCATATGCTCCCTTCCACATAGATATCCTACTTTCAACTAGCCACCATTGAAATCATGGTGTGCAATACATACAAAATATAGTTTTGGAATGAATAATAAAAGCACTTTGTTCTTTGTGAATGCACGTTAGTGTTGCTTTGGAGGTTGGATGATAGTGAAATATTTAATTTTGAAAGATTTAATTACATAAAATACGTCCTTGGAACTGATGCTCTAGTTGTCCCAGTAGGCTTTTATGGGGTTGTGAGAGGTTTAACTGGATAAATTATCAAAGGCTTATCCTGTTCTTAACCTAAACACATAGTTATTAATACATGTTTTAGTATGGGAGCCATCCAAACAATTGGGAGTGAGGCTATATGGCATACAGACACAAGAGAAATGGGGCAGTTGAGCTGTGAGGTTTACAAACATATTTTCATCGGACCAAAAGGTTGTGCGAAAACATAATTTAGCGCATGTACCACCCTAACAAAGATAATTTAAATGGCGGGAAATGTAAAACAAGCTAATTTTATAAAATCCGCACAAAGGATATTAAAATAAATAAATTAATATAAAAGATTGTATTTTTTCACATGTAAGACATACATGTAATTTAGAAGCTTAAATGCTTTGTGATTCCCAGACCAGTGAGCTGTTGTTTGGCTGCCGGAAGTTGACGGCCAGTGAAGCTCTACGCTTTGGTCTAGTGACGCGCGTACTTTGGCCTGATCGCTTCCAGGAGGAGGTGCTTCCACTAGTTGCTGGGATGGCTAACCAATCTGCTCAGGTAAAATATCCCCTTGCATTTTGAAACCAAATTCTATACATCTCGTAAACTAATATTTATTGGGTACTGTCGCTACTCCCCTCAACCCATGGGCCTCTTTGTCAGGATAGGTTAGGCAAGCAAATAATTGGAGGGCTCATTTTATTCTTGTGTGTTGAAATAGATTAGTTACTATGAAAGTGTATAAATGTGATATAGGTTTTTAGTACAAGTTAAGAGTTTGGAAAAAAAGGTCCTTGTTCTGTCACTGTCACTACTCAACAGTTCTGCACCCTGAACTATCTTTGTTGTTATAACTTGGACTTTCAAGTTGGCATAGAGGGCTCCCTTCTTCGTGATGAACCGGAACTCAAGCTGTAGGATATTCTTCTTGCAAGTTACTATAACTTGGCAGCTGAATATGTAAAGCACTTTGAAGTCAGGCCCTTAACACAACTGGCATTCTTCTCGGCCCCGTCCCTCTCAAAAAGGTCTTAAACTCACTGTTACGAGGCGCATCCACAAAGTAAGGTCCGTTTGGATATGACTGCCAAAATAGACTCGTAGGTGGGTTCATGCATGCACAGTAACATAGATTGACTCATCAGCTTTCTGTTGGTCCCTTTACTTAAGTTTTATCCTCATCTGATGATCTGGAGAGTGATTTAAAATTCGCGTTGTCATAAATAATCCCACCAGTTGTGAGGTTCGCAGTTGTGCCAGCACCTCTCGTGGACCCTTCTGATGCTGTGGAAGACAATTTGTCAGCCCCCGTCTACACCGGTGTCGATAGTAGGGGCTCACGTTTGGGCACAACACAACAAGTCGTTATGAGGGGGTTGTACGAAGAAGTTACTCAGGATGTTGTCACATAAATCTTTATAAAGGACTCTAATTCTACCCCTTGGTTGATTCGGTTACACAACTGCAGATAAAAAAATACATCTTTGTTCCCGTGTGTGATAACATTGCATTGACCCCGAATCACTCAACAAGTCCAGAACCAAGAGCCCACGGCTCGTGAACAGCCGACGTGCATGGACGTGAGTCTAAAACCAGAGTGAGTGGACGAGCCACACAACCCGACGCACCAGGCGCGATGAGGCCGTGCGCAGCCACCCGCTCATGGAAAGAGGGGGAACGGGCAAACCACGCGGTCCCAAAGAAAAGGGACGAGGAACTCGGCCCACAGTGTAATACGATTTTTGTTAGCGGAAAATCTTAACGCTGCAGAAATTTATCATCGGATATGTAGGTTAGGCCTGATGTCATGAATGAAAGTAAGGTGGGACAATGAGTTCATCTGTTTAAAGAAGATTACACCACTGTTCATGATGAGCGCAAGTGCCGATCAAGTGTGGTGACTGACACTTTATTGGAATGTGTGGACATGAAAATTTGTGAGAACTGTTGTTTAACTCTTACGGAACTTTCTTTTAAATTTGCAGACATTTCGTGGTCACCCATTCACAAAATTGGGTCAGAAAAGCTAGGCTACAAGAAATTGTGTGCCAGATGGGTCCCCAAATTGCTGACTGAAGCACAAAATGCCTGGAGTCAGCTCAAATGTTTTTGCAGTGTTTTGAAAAAGAAATTTATGAACTTTTTTTCTCGAATTGTAATCGGTAACGAGACTTGGATTTTGTATACGAATGTTGAAACAAAACAATAATTGATGCATTGGTGTCATTCAACATCCCCAAAAGAAAAAAAATCTAACAAGAATGCTCCATCAAATAAATTATGGCTTCTGTTTTTTGTGGCCAGAAGGATGTCTTACGTGTTGATTTTCTTGAATGAAGAAGAATCATTAATGCTGCAGGATATTGTGAAACCTTAAAAAAAACTCATGCGGAATTCAGAACAAAAGACGTGGCATACTGACATCAGGGATTCTTCTTTCGCACGGCAATGCTCAATGTTCGAGCCCACACTGCAGCTCATACTGTTCAGCTGATTCAGCAGTTTGGATGGGAACTGCTGGACAGCCCAGACCTCGCTCCTAGAGACTATTAATTGCTTTTGAACATGAGGCAGTGGCTGCCCTCTCATTGTTTTGCAGAACACGAACTGAAGAATGGTGTAAATCATTGGCGGCAAATTTTTTTAAAGGGGTGTAAAGAAGTTGGTGTCAAGATACATAAAAAATGTCTCGAAGTCAATGGAGACCATGTGCAAAAATAAAGGAGGTATGCATATATTTTTAGACCTTTATAAAACTTTTGTATCCTTACTAGTTTTTTTTATCAGACCTTTCTTTGTGGACGCACCTCGTATATTACCAAAAAGAGATGTATTTTCCCCTGAGTTAATATTTAGGCCAATACATTGTGTTGTTCTAGTGGGCAAATAATTTCTGTTTTAAAAACATGACTTGGGGCATGTGCCTAACTGCTTACGTGAAACAATTGACAGGAACAATTGTTTAGGCTTAAGTCATCCTTGCATGCTTTTGATTATTAAAGTCTGCAAGCCATGACAGAATGGAAATAATATAAATCATGAAAAATATCTTGTATTATAAAGATTATAAATATTGCTATGATTATAAACAAGTATGTTTAGGATGTGAAACAATTTTTAATTTCTTATTCATATATATATATTATTACCCGCCTCGGTGGCGTAGTTGGCTAACACGTTAGTCGTGTTGAGCTCAGCTGATAAGGATGGGGAGATCGAGGTTCGAATCTCGGTCGGGTGAACTGGGGGTGGTTTTTCCTAAATGGTTTTCCACTCTCCCTCCACGTAAATGCGGGTTCACTTCCTTTAATTCAACCTTACCAATTCCTAACCCATTAGCGTAATTATTAAAGCGTAGAACCCGAACGGGTAGTAAGACGCGGTGCTAAATAATAATAATAATAACATATATATATTTTATTTCTTACATTAAGACTAGAGATGGACCACTCGAGTCCTCGAATCCATCAAATTCTGACAAGTATTCGAGGATTCAGTGTTTTACTGGATTTGATGGTCGAATCTTTCACCTCATAAACAAAGCATAATATTTTGAATTAAAAAATTACTTAGTTAGGCCTACTTGAAAAGCACAACATAATCCGTAATATTTATTTTGTCGGACAAAAGAGATTAGCATGAATATAATCATTATTAAAAAAAAATAGTTAGGTGTGGAAAATCTTACGTTCCTTGTACCCTACCCTGCCACCTCTATGGGAAACTTGGACTCGACCGTTTCGGCACAGGCTCATTTCTATAACTTTCACCTCACGAACAATCTTATAAATATTTTAAAGAAAACATTAAAACTCTTCAAAAACTGAAAATCAAAACAAGAATTACAAATAAACTCGAAATAAATAAAACAAATTATGCCTTTTTTTTAACATAAATAAGAACACATTAAGCACGATACAAAGTCAATTGACATTACATACGATACAGTCGGTCGACTGATGATTAAAATAAAGATACTGTTAATTCTAACTAACCAACTGGTTTTAATTATCTACAACTATGCAAAGAACCCCAGTTTATTGCTGCTTACGATCCTTAAGTTAGATATTTTGTTGGGTTTCATGAAAAATAAATACTCTCGACAGTCAAACACTGATAAAACTGTTTATTTATTCCTACCGGCCTACGTATCGTATATCAATTGTTTGTTTAGAATCGATTCAGGTAATCTGATCTCTTAGTAAGCGCTCTTGAATTTTAAGAATCAAATAAGACTTGCTAATTCATTATTTGTTTTTAAATTGATGTTAATTTAGAGGTTTTTTTTAACATGTTATTGAAGTAATTGTAAAAATATTCAAACATAGTCCTGCCTTATAAAATGAGAATGAACATATTGTAGTTGAAAATATGTTCGTGTTTTAAATAGAATGTATTCTCAGAAATCGATATATCGCAAGAGTCGAATGTATTTATTGTTTTCTATGCAAAGATAGATAATGGATATATAAGAAAATAATAATAAAACATACTTAGGCATTATTGAGTTCATTATTTCCAGATTATGTTTAATTGTTAAGCATATTGTTTTAGTCTTTATTAAAAATGTCAATTTTTATTTTTGCTATCTTAATAAAATTAAATTATAATCCTTTAATGATGATTAATGTTGATCAAAGAATAATTAGGCCTAATCTGGTTATTTAACATGTTTCTATAGAAACTTAACTCATTCTAACAACCCTTTAAAAATAGCTAAAAGACACCACTCAAATTTTGATTGATTTTATTTTTAACAATAATATGAGTCTAGATTGTTTAATTTGGCTGGATTTTAACCAGTATTTTTAAAGGGGTGGTTGGGGTTGATTAAAATGGAAAGCATGATTGAAATAAATCTTAATTTACAGTTTAGGCCTATATTGTGTAATGTAGTGTCTATTTGTAAATCATTAAAATTTCTAACAATTTGCTAGGATTCGGATTTGAGAAATAGTGGATTCTACCCATCTCTAATTAAGACTGAATCGAAATTGAATATTTGTAAAATTTTAATCTTTGAATAGACTGAAATAACTAATAAATTGTATAAAGTTTGACAAGTACATTTATCTCATTTGTCATTTTTTCTTTGATATAAGGTACAGGAAAGCTTGATAGAAACATATAAGGGGACAAACACAATAGGGTTTTTATAATGGAAAGACGAACACAGTTCACACTTTACACTTTGGCCACTTGACAAAGAGGTAATGGCTTCCTCTTGAAGAAAATCAATTATTAATGCCTATTTCCCTTAAATAGGCTTCATTCTATCAGAACTCATCAGTATAGAGTGTGAAATGTGCAACACAACTTCCTAAAAGAGGAAACCAATAAACACAAAATAGAGACAAAGGAAATTTGTAAAGAATGTTATGACCCCTAGATAGGAACATGTTAAAGGAACAAATAACATAAAGGACACTGGACACACAGGAAATGAACATTTATAGGAAGTGGCTATTAAATGTTTCAATTCACCTTTTCTGTACTTCCAAATATAACAAAATATCTCAAAAAGTTTAGAGAGAGATCATTTTATCATACCTTTAAAAGATTGCTGGAGCTGAGAAGTTTTCATTAAACACCATCATGTTACTATGCCAAGTATTGCTATACTCCATTCACGGTAGGAATTACTCTCTGAAAGCTCTTTTTTCCTACCAATATCCTACTATATAATGATTTCTGGTAGGGAAAAAGGCCTTTCAGAAAACAATTCCTACCATGAACAGACTCTATGTGCCCCCTCTTATGTTCTGTTCCAAGTTCATCAAACCTGCTTCGATGGCCGCATCGTCTAAGGCATCACTCTCTTGTTATAAAAGACAGCCGATGACAGGACAGTCAGGGTTTTGTTGGGCATATCGAGTTTTTTAATTTTCCAAAATAGTTTCCATGCTCCTGCCCACAAATGCTGGAATACATCCTCTAAATCCAACCTTTCTCATCCCTAACTTTTTAGTAGCGTAATTTGTACATATTTTCTAAACCTGAACAGTTGGTAAGACGTGGTGCAGTGCTTAAAAAAGTGTATCCGACATGTGTATAACACTTGACTCTTTATAATTAGTAATAAACTAAACACCAGTAGGCAGATGATAACTAAATTTCTCCACGCTTGGCGCTGACACTCAAACCAATACTAGTCGGTTCACGCGAGTTTTTACTAAACTCTAAAGTGTTGTAACTCACGTTTCATGGCAAGCACTGAAATGTACTTTTGAGCAAGAAACTGGTTTCAGGTCATCCCATTAGTGCTCACCAGTGCGATGATTGAAATCTGTAATTATGGCCGAATAACTAGGAAATTATGTACACAATTAGACTCAAACCAGAAATCACATTGAGTTGCTGTTTCCTCTATTATTAACTTGTCAACAGCGAAAATAAGATAGGTTTTTATAGCTTTTTATTTTAGAATAATTATTTTTCAATTTTATTATTTTTTTAAAAATAAAGTAAAATAGTTTCACTTTTTCACTTGTTGACTTTTATAAAGTAGGATGCTTAAAACCACGCCACTCTGACATTTGGCTCAAACTGCACCTCTACAAATTAGTTGAGTGTCGGAGCTCAGTGCCACTGTCAGGAATGCAGGTAGTCTTGTATGCTGATCCTTGGAACAGCAGCTCCTTTACTTGGTATTTGGTCTGATCCTTGATGAGGCACATGTGGCCGAAAGGGCATGAGCAGCGGTAATATGTGGAATAATGGTCTGCACGTGTGTTCCCGCAAAACTGCATTGATGAACATTTCCTCAACTGGAACACGACAGCATAGGATGTAGAAAATTGGGGGATTTATATATTTTGCACATTTAAATTGTTTCAAGTGTAATTTTGGGAAGCTAATTAGATGCAATATTTTCTATTGGCAACAGTTTAGAAGAAAAAAATGCCATATTACTGTTGTCAAATTGAAGTTTTTAAAATATTTTAAAAACGCTATTTTGTTGGAAAAGAAATGATAATGTTCATATTTATAATTTTAGATACAAAATATAATTATATAAATATATGTTACTGCAAAAATATAGAGAATTTGTTTAAAATTGATAAATTACATTATGTCCATTTTTTTTCAATTAATACAAATATTGTGGAGGTGTATAACAACAAAGATTAAACATATAACAAAATTCCAGATTTTGCTATTGTTTTATCTGGATGCAGGAACTCAAGGTAATTTTCAATCCACCAACAAAGTTTTCATCCTACAACAACTAATTTGGCACCATTTAAACCAACTTCCTGTTTAGTTTACCACTCCTCAATTAATATTTCATGTGGCATTAAAATATTGATGTATTGTATTATTATTATTATTATTACCACCGCGTCTTACTACCCGTTCGGGTTATACACACTTACGCTAATGTGAAATGGTAGGGTGATTGTGAGATGAAATGGAGGACCTAACAGTTTAACGTGGGATCCGAACCACGGTGGAGACCTGGCATTCCCCACATTCAGATGTATTGTAAATGTGTGTTAGTGTTATTAATATCATTTGGGATACATTTTCTACATTACTACAGCATATTCAGATAGAAAACAACCTGCACAAACCCACATTCTTCTACTGCACAGGATGAGAATCAGTCTATGATCAGCACTTGCATGCTTCACATCAGCTCCGGAAGCACATATTACATTTGCTAGACAGAATAAGATGTTACAAATTGTGCATGTTAACGGGATTTTGTTGAAACTTTAAATACTTTTTGTGTATATTTCATAATTATTTTTGTGAACTTAGGTAGTGTATTTTATATAGTTTACTTAACAAGAACCTATATAATGACAGCATAATCTTCCAAAACTGCTTCTGGGTGTTCTTTAAGAGGACAGGCTTGGTAAATGTATATAACATAGCTGATCACTTGAGAAACAAAAAACAGTTTGTAATTAAAATTTAATGTAGTTGAATTTATGAGTGAAGCCACAGGTGTGTCTCTAAGTTGAGTAAAAACAATTTGGAGGGAAGGTAAATGTGGCCTTTGTTTCTAGAGGACACCTGACCTTTTTCTACTTTGAAAGGAAAGTGTTAGGAGTGTAGTAAAAGAATATTTATTGATGACTTCACGAAAGCATCCATTCTCAGAAAAATCCACGAATTTCCTCTCGTAAGAAAAAACTGTGCCGACACTTAGAAGTGCCGTTCTTAAAAGTGATGATATAATAGAATGCAGTAGGGAGTATTTTTGAAAAACAATTAAAAGCTTAGGCTTTAGGTGGGGAAAAATGCCAATCAAAAAGAAAAATTTTTATCGAGCACCCTGAAATAGCAGCATGGAGAGCCCAGGACTTATGTGAAATTTGTGAACTTAGGAGTAGGGGAAGGAATATTATGTTGATGCGTGTAATGATGTAAAAACATGCTGAAAATCCTAATTCAAACCAGGTGTTACTGGAAAAGTAAATTGACTAACCAATTTGGAGCCTGAAGGGAAAAGGGGTTTTGTTCCGACCTAATTTTCTTCCCATTTTCAAATCAAAACAAAAAAACAGGAGATTACCATGATGACATGAACTACACTAATTTCAGTAAGTAGAACAGTGAGATATTGTTACCTAATGTTCCCCCCATAAGTGTTATAGTAATGAACAATGCTAGCTATCATTGTGTGCAGGTGGACAAGAAATCATCAAATACATCTTTAAAAGATTACGTTAAAATATAGCTAAGAGAGAACAGCACTGAAGAAATGAGAAAACCAGAATTCATTGAATTTGTAAAAAAAGTTTCATGTGAGAGAAAATACAAAACTGTGAATATAAACAAAGATAAAGGTCATATGATATTTTGCATTCGCCACCACATCGCGCTGATATTAATCCAATTGAAATGGCTTGAGTCTATTTAAAAGGACAAGTGGTACAAGAGCTTTCAAGTTATTGTCTTGAGGACAAAAAAAAATTGTGTTAAAGATTGTTTCAAGAAAAAACTGAAGAAGAGTGGAAAAAGGGCTTTGACCATGTTCACAAAATTGAGAACGATTATTGGCAAAAGGGTGCTTTTTAGGACGAAGCAATGGAAAGATTTGTAATTATTAAGAAAGAAAGTTCAGATTCTAATGAGAGTGAACTCCACCGGTGAAATACTAGAACTGGAGTGGAGTTCTTCAGACTAGTGTAGCTGTGACTTTCTTCTGTCTATTGGGGATACTGTCGTACATGAGCTAGTAGACGATGAAACGATTAGGTGGCGTGGAAACATAATGAGAATGGAAAGGCTGGGAGGAGCAGATAACAGCAAGTTTACAAGTAAGGGGGGAAAAATGGACGAGAGGGAGATGGAGGAATTTTACTAAACTGACCTGGACACAGGCTAGAAACATGATGATGAGTGTATGTACCTTGACGCATTTGTAGATGGTATGCTCTGCTCTGGTGCCATTTCCTTGATCACTGATGGACGTTTTGTTGAACTGTTTCCAGTAGTGTCTTGGAGGACAGTAGCAGGCAGCAGTATATGATGTGTACATGGTAGAGTTGATATAGTCTGTGGGATTATTGTCCGTTGTCTTTAGTTTCACCATAGCGGCTTGGTTAGGTGTACACGGCAGCAAACTGCTCACATTCTCGCAGAACTACAAATACCATATATCATCTAGACTTTACTAAAGTACATAAAAGTGCTGATGAGAATTATGTTATTGACATTATTATTAGGTGTTCTGTCTTTTGAAAGGTTCATTGATTTATTTTCTTTAGCCCGTTTGAGCTAGGCTATGTATAGTTACTACTTACGCTAATGTGCTAGGAATGTGATGTTGAATTTAGAAGCAGTATACACACGTTAGCGTGGAGGTAAAGCTGAAAACAATTTTGAATTTAGGGAAAAAACTCTGTAAACTTGATTGGGGTTCGAACCTCGATACCCCATCATTGGCACTCCAGTCTAGTCTGGGTGTATTGCTTATGACCATCCTACCTTTAAAGTTAGGCTTTCTCATTTTATTGACATAGGAAACAAACAATAAGTCGTTGAGACATGCCACGTGTTAAAAAAACTGACACTGAACTGTGAGGCCAAGAAAGATTGGAGAGGAGCACATAACAGCAAAGGTGCAAGGAAGAGGAGAATAATGAAAACAATTAAAAGAGGAAGAATAGTTGGAGGATATAGGAAGATGAAGACATTTTACTAAACTGACTCGACCATAGTCTGGAAACAATTGTTGTTGTTAAACATATTAACTTATTTTTTCACACACTCTTCAAACTTGTATCATTACTAATTTATACTGATCTAGTAGATGTGTATGGGGAAAAAAACACTTTTAAACGTAAATGATTAAGAAGAAGTTATTCTGGCTAAACGGCTGGGCTAAATATTAATTTATAGATGTAAACTTATCTTCCTTCTTCTAATTCACACAATATCACCTCATAAGTTTAATTTTCATAATTAATCATTTATCAATTGGTATCAGAATTTGGACTACCTCTTGGTTTAAACCTAAGATAAACTCTTAGTTTTTTTTGCTACTCACTTGATTGCCTTCGTTCTGACAACCTGCTCTCATATTTCACTACCACCAATAGTGCCTATTGCGACTTGTGGAAGAGTGTTTTTATTGGCTTTTTGCCTTGATTTATGAACATTTGTGAATAATAATGATGTTGTTTTCTGACCTTGAGCTGTGAGCGATTATCGAGACTCATGGTATGGTGGTCAGTGTTGTTCCAATGCCAGGGGCACTCTGTGCGACTAGGACATCGACAAAGTCGCTCGACTAGAAGTGGCAGCCAAAATCGCCGGTGAAGAGTGCTGCATATGCCATGGTCGCTGCACTCGGGCAAACCCCGCTCACTGCGAGCCTGCAAACATTTTATGATATGACTGCCACCGATAGCTGAACTAAACTTTAATAATTGGGATGCAACTTATCTTTTTAGTATAAGTTAAAAAAACACAAACCTCTCACTTACTCTGAGAAGGGATATTTTGAAATTAAAGAGGGTTGAAAATAGGGCTTTTTTAAAATTGCTCCAATTAAAAACAGGAAAATAAGTGTTTTTTGTTTTGTTTTTTAATGGGGGGGNGGGGGGGGAGATTATATTGTCGAGTTGAGCTGTTTCTTTCACTGTAGAAAGTGCGAAGCCTCAGTTTGTCTTCTTCAAAATTCACATTGAAACTGTCCTTTAAATTTGTGAAAGGCTTTAAAAAATGTATCAGATAAAAAAATTATAATTAAAATCCTGCTTTATTAGGATTTTACCTCTGGTTACACAATAAACGTGCAATGTTCATCTTTCTAGGACATCTGGAGGATGTGGAAAGACACACATACGTTAGAAACTCATAAATATGTTCATGTGTAAAACATGTTCTCAAGGAGGAATACTACAGATATATTTAAATAGATAAACTAACTACACAACTTGTGAGTCAGCAGAAACATTGGTTTTATTACAGTAATGATTTTTAAATGTTTAATATAATTGGAGAACATTTCATATTCCTTAAAAAAAAGTGTTATAGTTTTAAAGTGGGATGGAAGGGTAAGCATGCAATTTTTACAACAAAATTAGTTTTGGGCACAATAATTAAAATATTTCATTTATTTTGGTTTATTGTGGGGTTTTTCATAAAAACTGTAAAGTGTAGAATGAAAAAATAAATACTTTTTATCGTCATTAATTGGGTACTTTCATTTTTTCTTAAGCTGATGGCTGCATATTTTCTTAGATTTTTTTTTCCCCCAAACAAAAACTGGAATGGAGTGTAAATATTTTCATTTTACAGAACACAGAGTCAAACGCCTTAAAATATGTGGTAGTTTTAAGGCATGTATTATTTGTACTGATGTCCCAATACCTGTTTTTCTCGATTCAATTCTTGAACATTTCCTATTTCATTATGTTTCCAAGCATCATCCTCATATAAAAACATTTATTCATAGCATAGAAAAAAATCTAAAAATTGCAAATAGTAATAATTCTAACAATGAAAAATATCAAGTATTAAAGTTCTATACACAACTAAGACAATAATTAGGAATCACAATAGTAAGCATAGTTTATTTACCTACAAATAAAACTGCACTGAGTCAAACATTAATAATAACTAAAAGATATAATAAACCATTGTCAAAAACAAGTCATTTAAATTCACCAGATAGGGTCTTTGGATGAACTAATATATATAGCAAATAACGGTAAATACACTAATTTGAAAGATAAACTGATTCTGAATTTTATCATTTTTCTTAGTTGCCAGTACTTTTATTGAGAGGTAAAATTGAATCATCGAGAATTGTAATATTAATATTGATTCTCGATCATTTCAATACCACTAATAATCAAAGGTATTGAGGTATAGAAGAATCTAGTTTGACATCCTTTAGTGCGTGTTTGTCTAGTCAGTTTATATATAGTCATATTTTCATATGGAGAGCCTTTCAGAAAATATTAAAAATTTTACTTCAGTCAACATTTATAACATATTACTATATTACATACACTTATACACACATACACATGTACATGTATGTATGTATGTGTGCATGTTTACATATATATGTATGTACGTACATATGTATACATACACACCCGAATGCACACAAACACACACACTCACGCTGTTCCCTTATGGAGTAGGCAATAAACTGTGCATATAGCTCAAAAAATAACTTCTTACTTAATCCATCTTCACTAACTTTCTCCAAACTTACCTAACCTTGTATACTCCCTTTGCTTCAACAACATCCATACACAAAGTCATAACTATATTATTATTGCTATTTTATACATGTTGATATCTACTAAAAGTGGCAGCCGCAGATGACATGACTTGACATATGCATACTTGAAAGTAGGTCTAGTAACTCTTCTAGCTGTTAAATAAAGCCCCTCTGAATCATCAATCATCATCAACTTTCCAGCCTGTGGATGTGTCACTTAAGTAAAATGCCTCCATCTGTCTCTATCCTTCCACCATTCCTCCTCCTTTAATTTCTTACATTCTTCTTCTCTCACTTGCACACACTCTGTTATCAGCTCCTCCCATATCTTTCTTAACCTCCCCCGCTGTCTTTTTCTTAACTACTTCATTTCCATCATTATCTTTGGTATCCTCTCCTCCATCCTAAATCTTGCTTCCTCTACTATATCATGTACTCCCTGTACCCCCACTCTCTCCCAGATATTTTTATTCCTTGTATCTCTTACATTCACTGTCCATGTTTCTGCTGTATATGTGACATTGGGAACAAAGTATTCCCTGTACAACACTTCAAGGGCAAGGGCCTTCCCACGAATATTGGACTGTAATATGGTGAACTATGACCTCCAAGCAGCCCAGATAAGATATTATAGTCACAGTTCATTTAGAAGGGTCTTGTTTATACTTACACCATTGGATATATTGATCAAGAAATTACTTTTACACTTTCTCTTTAAGGTTGTTACCATACAAACATGTCAAATTTTTAGTCAAATAATTTCTTGTACTAAATAAAAGTTAGGAAAATGTAATACAGAGAAGCATTTGAAATGGTAGTGAGTAAAAGTTAATAGGTACGCTTGAGTTAAATAAAACTATAATATTATAGCCTCTATTTGTACAAGTTTAGTTTTTGAAATTTGTCTCAAATTATATTTAAATTTTGTGATGTTAGATATTAAAAACTAGTACCGTATGTTAAGTTCACTATTGGTAAATATATTAGCGATATCAATTTATGTAAGATAAAACTGCAACATTTAAAGTTGAACGAACATGAGTGATTCAATTTGACTTTCAATTTAGTGTTCTATACACTCTGAAAGTATAAATTTGTTTATTTAATGATCTAATTGTTTGGTGTAATGGTAGGCCTGTTCTTTGTAAACAAAAAGGGTTGTTTAAAACTGACTCAATTATTTTTATTTCATTTTAGTATAGGGGTGTGATTTTGTTATGTATGAACTATTTATACTGGCACCCCACAATTTTCATATTGCCTTAAGGGATTATAAAATGACACATCTAAGAGGCGAAGAACAGATTTTAAAGTACTCCTAGTCTTGGTGAGCACTGTAGATGTTTTATCTTTAGCGGCAGGAATTTAACGACCCCAATTGTTACCTTTAAACGCCAAGACTATTAAATGCATAATTTAAGGAGTATCCTAGAGAAAATGCACTTACATTATCATGTATAGAGGATGTTAAAACCCACCTCAACTAAACCTAATGATCTGGGTCAGAACTATAAATAACGCAAGCTTGACTGCTAAGTCATGTTATATTATTACCTCCCCTGGGTAGACAAAGTCCACATCGTCCTCGTTGTTGGTGGTTGTAGCAAAAGAGGCTGTGGATAGTGGAACCAGAGCCAATAGCAGTATCACAGCCTCAAGGGAACTCATGTCAGACGCGACTGATAAAAGCTTGTCTCTACACACGATAAGCTGCAGAATAGTGACAGTATAATGGGTATTTACTACTGATAAAAGTGTGTCTACACACGCTATTCTGCAGAATAATGCCAGTATAATGGGTATTTACTACTGATAAAAGTAAGTGTGTGTCTACACGCTATTCTGCAAAATAGTGACAGTATAATGGGTATTTACTACTGTTAAAAGGAGCGGACTATGTGTTCTTGAGGTTGTATGTTTGTCATTTTTCTTTTCACTACTCTGAATGGATAATGATTAATATATACTGGAATAATATTTGTTTTATCACTGCTTTTTACTACCAGTTTAGATTATATGCATGTATAATTATTATTTATTAATCTAATGGGGTAGGCACGAGAAAGGAACAATTTTAGAGGTGAGCTACCCATATTTACTTGGAAGGAGAGTGGGAAACCATTTAGGAAAAATAACCCTCAGTTGACCCTATTGGGATTCGATTCTCGATCACTCCGTCATCGCGATACCAGTCTAACAGGAGAGTGACGCCTTAGACCATACAACCACCCAAACGAGTTAACTGGAATAATTGTCAAGGAGAAGAAGAATTTTAAAAATATGATAAATTCAGTATATGGTGAAAGATTAAAGCCTTACCTTGATGGTTTTCTCTGGCACTATCTTATAAGCTACACTATAGTGGAAACAAGCAAGGTAAATTTTCTATCTTTCAGGGTAACCAGAGTGTTGTGTTGGGTTTTTTTTCGTTTTTTTTTCTTCCCCTTCTGTTTAGTAGACATCCATTTTTAGATGATCCTTAAGTCTATATAATTAAAAACAATTTAATATTCCCACATAATATTAATATAAATATCATGGTAATCATCATCAACATCTTGAACGGTTTCCAGTCTGAGTCCGAGCTCGATAATGTAAGATGCCTCCATCTCTGCCTTTGCCCTGCCATTATTATTCTTCAATTTGTTTCCATTATTCTCTTCTCACTTGCACACCTGCTCCTCTCATCTCTACATTTGTATCTCTTGTGGTATTTTACCTCCAAACCTCAACATCATCATTCTCCTTGGGATCTTTTCCTTTCCCATTCTCATTACATGTTCATACTATCTTACCCTTGCTCCCTCTAATTTCTCATGTAGCCCTGTAGCCCAACTCTTGTACAAATATAAATAACAACAATAGTTACCCCCCTTTGGTGACTGCATGGTCTTGGGCGCTACTCTCACAATGGACTAGACTGTCGATGACAGGGAGAGCGTGGTTTGATACTGGTTCGGTGTACCGTGGGTACACTTTTTCCAAATTTAATCTTCCTCATCATAACCTATTAGTGTACTTAGTACATAAATGACTCGTAAGATGTGATGTTAACAAAACTTAGTTTAATTAGTCCATTTAAAAATATCTGGCTTGCACTCATTAGATTCCAACTGTCAACGTATTGCCGAGCCATAGTTTGTATTGAGTAAAGTGCTCATCCATCACAGTCATTGGAAGCTATATTGACTTTCCCGAAACAGTCTTTGCTCATTTTCTGGTTGCAGTGCTTTAGCATCTGTTTTCTAGTTTATTTGTTTTTTTAGCACTATGTCTTGCTACCCATTTAGGTTATACCCTTATGTAATATTTACGCTAATGGTCTAGAGATGAAAAAGGTTGAATTTAGAGGGAGTGTACCTGCATTTTTGTGGAAAGAGAGCATGTTAAACCATTTAAGTAAAACGACCCTCAATACACTCGACCAGGATCAAACCCAGTCATCGGCAGTCTAGTCTCTTTGCATATTAGCACTTCAGACCATACGACCACCGAAGCTGGTTGTTTTATAGTTGATGGCAACAATCTAATGTTGATGTTTCAGTCGATGGAAGCCACCAAAGCGCTTTTGAGGCACAGCCTGCGCTCAAAGCTGGACGCTGCCCTTGACTCGGAGTCAGCGCTCTTGGTGCAGCACTGGTGCAGCTCTGAGTGCCAGGCGAGTTTCCGCAGCTTTCTCGAGCAGGAAGATGTGTTCCTCCAACGCCCGCGCCTGCTCGAAGCTTGACCCTGGACTCGTCCTTTGGTTTTTTAAAAAGAGTAGTTGTTAACGCCTCACTAGCGTCGCATACCCGCACAAGGGATGCTAGCAAATTACAGGTTACCTTATATGTTGTGTTATTGTTGTTTTGATGGGAATAGTACATTTGAAAAGTTTCATTGCTCCCCCTGTTACTTGATTAAAAAACTTTATAATAATATATTAAAATCATAGATGTATAGAAGTGTTCAGATGTACAGTCGTCACCTAATGAAAGGATTAGATTTTCTGTTGGGTGGTTTACATCATTTGGAAGAAGCATTTTCACAAATGACTTAACACCGTAGGTTCGGTTTTAATCTTAATTCTTTGATTAATTGTTACTCTTTACTGAAGATAGGACATGATTGTAACCCTTTAATAATAGTTAGTTCTGCTATAAGCAAGAAGATGGACCAACTTGTGAAATCCAAAATTCATGGTAATATATATATTTTTGTTTAAATCGAACATGTGTTTACAGGCCAGTATCAAGTAATGTTATAAAACAATTTCTGCGGACAACATTATTATTTCAGTTCAAAGGAGACGTGGGAAAATTTACTAACATTTACAGTAAAATAAAATAATCTTTTTTTGTCAAACTGCTTAATTATTTTAGATGATTAGTTAATCAATTAGGCTATTATTAATCACTGTATGGCAGGTTTTTGTGTTTATTTTGTGTTTTTGAATATGTAATTTAAGAAAAATACCTTAAAATTCCGTATCGAAAGTAAATGACAGTGTTAATTATCCTGTCCTTCAAGATAGATTTTTTGATTCTTAAAGATGAGCATGACACTGTCTTTGTTTACTTTTCTAAAAGGGCTAAATAATATTACAAACCTTCTTCCTAACAATATATTTTATATAGACATACATATTTTCTGACTATCCTAAATGTGAGAAATTATTTTATTTATATGGTAATTTTTAAACATAAATGATTTGATAATAATTTTATTTGCTTCAATGACTATGCTACAAATATAAATATTCATGATATGTTTGTAATATGTATACTAGTATATTTTTTGAAATTTACTTTAACGAATACCAGAGTGATAGCGTTAGCCAAAATATCTTGAGAGTCCTCTTACAATAATATTAGATACACAATTACCAAGGTGTCCAATGACCTTGAAAACAGAAAAATGTCAGAATTTACTTTTTCAGGAAAAAGTTGGGGAATCTTTATGTGCTCACTAAAAAAATGTTCATCTTTTATTTACAATAGTCAAAGTTACATTTTTCTTTCATTCAATATCACTGTGAGCCTTTTAACACAGTCACCCCTGTTGAGCATACTAATCTCAGTTCTCGCTCAAAGTCAACGTGTGATTGTCTTGTCATATTCCCACTACACTACCATGTGTCTTTAGCCAAAGTTAAATCATGGTTATGCGCATGTGTGAAAAATAAACTATAAAAGAGATGACCTGGTGGTCTAGGGGTAAGGTGTCAGACTTCTGTGCTGGCGGCCGGGGTTCAATCCTCGGTCCCGGCACAGATTTATCTGATTACCAAACCCTTCCTTCACCTCTGACAAGACATCTTGTGAATGTGGGGAATGCCAGGCCTCCACCGTGGTTCGGATTCCACGTTAAACTGTAGGTCCTCCATTTCATCTCACAATCACCCTACCATTACACATTAGCGTAAGTGCGTATAACCCGAACGGGTAGTAAGACACGGTGCTAATAATAATAATAACTATAAAAGAATGCATTCCTCAACAATTTTAAACTGTTCTGATGTAAAAGTATCTTTTAATGTCTCGTTGTGATCTTAATAAAATTTAACTTGTAGCACACCATCTAATAGCCCATTGTTTTAGGGTGAAATCCTTAAACCCCTTCATAGAGTGACACAATATCAGAATGTGTACTTATCTAAAACTATTATTAAACTAAGTTGTGACATAGTAAAGAAAATGTTTATAATATACTTAATATTTGTATAATTATATGGTGTCTGTAAAGACATAGTGGCTTTGAAAAACCTGGAAAAGTCAGTGAATCTTAAAATATAGTTTGCTGGACACCCTGATTACATCTGAAACATAAATATCATCATTAAAGTAAAGTTATTCGGTTGACAGCAGCAATAGTGAGATTAGTAAAATAAGATTCTAATTGAATTTGTCTTTTCATTGAAAGATTTGCTTTTTATACATATATCCATGGTGAGAGGGTTTTTATTTGACAGCTAGCAGAAAGTTCTTTACTGAAAACATTGACTGAAATAAATTAATAAGTGTTATCAAAATACTTTCCTAAGTATTACTGTATAATTGGTGTATTCATAACTCAAATTAATACTTTAATGTTTTTTATTTTGCAGTTGTGGCAACAAGAGATATATATTATGAACTACTGAATTAAAAAGTATATATTCACACTTTTTTCCTATAACTGGCCACCAAAATAAATGTTTTTTATAAATTAGAAAGAGCCATTTAAAATAATAGTTTAAAAATAAAGCTTTTTATTTTGTAAACAGCGCATGAACACAACTGCCTTGATGGTTTGTATGAAATCATAACTGACCTTGTTGCTGCTGGTTTGCCATCTTGATTTCAGAAGATCACGCCGCATTTTAGAAGCTCCAACTTTAAAAACTTGTTTAGTGAACTACAAACTAATATTTTCATATGTTTGTTTTTCAATAGTGTAAAAAGAGTTAAAAAAACGGTCTGTGTTAATGTTGACTGCCAAAAATAACAACTCAACATATGGTCTTGCAGATCATATGGTTTGGTGAATCATTACATAGTAATAATAAATAATGGATATATGGTAACTCTTCCCCGCTGTCAGATACCACCTCTCCTGCCAAGGATGCCCTTTATTAACCCTTTTAGTGCCACAAACCGATCTGATTGGCTCCGCCTACTACTGTTAAAAGTGCCAGGGCCGATGAGGTCGGCTCTCCAGATTTGAGCTAGTTCTCGCTTTATCTTATAGATAGTGTAGTAGTGTCATATATCACTGGAAAGATAACATTTACTTAATTTATTTTATATAATCAATCATAAATAGTTGTTATTGGAACTGGTAGCTTAGTACATTTACAATAGGAGGGTCATGAACTCAATGTGCTAAGTACAACACAAATTTACATATGAACTGCATGGAAAAAAAAATAAGCATGGCTCACATTCATACTGAAGTAAATAGTTTTCAAATGTTGGGTTAAATTGTTCTGAGTTTAGAAAAATATATTCTAACACACTCAATGAAGCCCTATAATAGGTTTTAAAATATTACTCCCAGTTCTAATAAGTTCTAATAATGTGTGGCAGATATAAACTCACTGCGACATCACAAGTGGGAGACGCCCAATTCTCTTCAAAAATTAGAGATGGGCGATAAATCACTGACTGTGATTTTTCACCAACACCATATAATCACCGCTATTTCCAGTGACTCGATCTCAAAAGTATCGGTTATTGAGATATCAGTGGTTGGAGATACTCTATACTCACATCAGATGGCAACAGTTACTTGCTTCGCAGCCCTTGTTATTCTTTTATTTTTTACTGTCTATCAGCTAATTGAGAATTGACCTTATTGACCGGCATGTTTTATGTGTTATTTCTATTTAAAATCCTTGATCTCGTAGAGCTCATTTTTCAAAAACGGTATCAGATTGCTATGTAAAAATGACTTTGATGGTTTAAATGTTTCATTCACATGCGATTTCAATACAAAATATTTGTTGTTAAGAACAAAATCGAAAAGCTTGCTTACTAAGCAAATCACAATTCAAATTCTTTTTAAAAGTAGGCTACGAAAAAAAATCATTTATCCTTTTTTTCGGTGATCCTATCCCCAAAATCGCAAATAATAAATTAAAATAAGTAAAAAAATAGAAGATATATAAATAAACCTTAATATTTACTATGCGTTGATGCCTAATCATCCTATAGTATAATCTAAAGTTTATTTCTTCTAATATATGTATAGTTCATCTACTATTAGATGTATGGTATTTAAAATAAAATAACACTACCATAATATAATATATGACCTGCATTCCAAACAATATTTTCTAAACCAATCGCCATTATGTTATGTTCATTTTTAATGTCACATAAATTTTAATTGTAAAACAGATCACTAAATAAATTACACAATTACAAGAGTTTATCATAGTACGTCAAATAAGTTTTAATAATGGTATTCAAGTTTAACATAATGATTGTTGGACCACTAATTTTGCCCAAATTACATAAAATTTAACTATAAAATATTAAATAATCTTTTTGCTTTTGCTTTTTTTTTTACAATTGTGTGAAACTTATTAGAACGCATACTTTTTTATTAACTGTACATTAGTCAGGCAACATGAAACCTGAAGATTAGGTAGCTGTATATCAATTGTCAATGTCAGGACCGACAGGAAGAGCTTATGTTAGGCCTTTAAGTATCGAATTCCATTGCAAGCCGCCAAACTCCAAAGTAATTAGTTTTCATTCCAAGATCTAACAGATTGTCATGAGACTATTCGAGTAAATACCCAGTAGGTACTCGGAAGTACTCGATACTTGATTGTACTCGCCTACTCGGACAGCAGCTAAATACTAGCTTTGACCGTGGTTGGACAGTGAAAAAATATTGGTCCATCAAGACACTGTGAATGCCATTCATAGCGAAAAATCACTGGTATGAATCACCGATATTTTAAAATCACAGTCACTGTAGTCACTGATATATTAAAATCACTTTTTCGCCCATCTCTATCAAAAATACCCCAGCAAACTCGGCTTCGAAAAGGTTTGTGTGTTGGTCTTCGAAGCCGAGTTGCCAAATTCGCTGGGGCATATTTGAAGAGAATTGGGCGTCTCCCACTTGTGATGTCACAGTGAGTCTATATCTGCCGCTCATTATTAGAACTTATTAGATCTGGTAATAATATTTTAAAACCTATTATAGGGCTTCATTAAGTGTGTTAGAAAGAATATTAACATGTTACAATACTATTTAGATCTTCATGTTATGACTTGTTAATGAAAAAATTTGTGTACCATTGTAAATAAATAGGTGTAATGACTAAATTTATATAATATTTTTAAAAAATATGAAATTATTCATTATAAAAAGTTTTTTGAGAAACGCATTCATTATGTGTAGGCCTAAATATTTATTCATGAAGTAAGGAATATAATAAATCTTGCTGTAAGGTAAGCAATAATGGCCCAAAAATATCTAAAGGAGAATATCAAAAATTTCTGTAACTACTATTTTTAATTACATACACTCAAAACTTTATTTTCTTGTACAAAACTAAATCCACTACAACAAAATAATATCAAAATGTATATATAATATTTTTTTAAATATGTTAATTAGCATTAGTTTAAAAAAAAATAGAAATTAAATCATTTTAACTAAATTGTATTGATTTATTATTATTAAATAACAGTACATACGGATTAAAATGATAGAAAAATCAAAATAATCACTTCATAAATAAAGATTTGGCGAATTTTCTTGCAAACCCTTATAAAAATTAGGAAATATCTGTGGCATTCTTCACACACGAAACCTAACAGGCCTCTGGCACTCTTTGCGGGCAAATTCTGGAATAGGCATGGCACTAAAAGGGTTAGAATGCTTCACTTGTCTGATACTACGGTTTTCTAGTGGAAACCACAGATAACCACACTAAGTTTCAACACCTGGCACAAGTAACATACTAGATATAATTGAAGTGTAACTTCTGGACAAAAGAATTGAACATTTGTATAGGAGTTATTTTTCATTGGAATGAACCTTGTGAATGGTGGTGTAGTGTTAACAAAAACTAATCCACCTATTTATGTGCTGTCTAAGAGACGAGAAATATGGGCTCTTAATTATACCTATTCTTATTTTGTTTGCCAAATTAATGTTTTCACAACGATATTTTGTTAAAGAACTTATTTTTCACTGGCATGTGTTTATTACATAAAAATATAATAAAACAAAACATTTGTAAAAATTAAATTATATTTTTAATGCCATAATTTTTTTATATAGTTCACTTGAGGCATATATATCATTGTAACCATTATATAGTTGTTGTTAAGCCAAATATGCTATTGACTAATTTCTCCAACTGCTATTGATTAAAAAAAAATCCCCCAATTCAAATGTCTGTAGCAAATCTGCCATTTTATTTTTGAATGGACTTTTAACTTATAGAATAAAAATACTTATATATTATTCTATTATATGAAATCATCTAATATATGTTTTTAATTTGACAAAGATAAAGCTTATATATTTGTGGTAAAATATCCTGTGCTAAATTTGTTAATGTAGAAAGTAGTTGCTACACATAAGACTCATTTGGATTTTGGAAATAAATTTTAACTTTGATTTTATTTAGAAAAAATTACAGTGCACTTCTTCAGGTGGATGTAAACAAAAATTTTATAAAAGTATGATGTAAAAATACGTAAGATGTTCTAACATGTTTGTTGATTAATAATTAATTGAGGTTATTTGGAATGTAGCATTAGGCTATATGTTTGAATGATTTTCTCTAGAAATTCACCAAAATAAATTAAGTGAGACTGACTAAAACTTAATTTATTTATTTGGGGGCATGTTTTCCATATTAATATCATT
Organism: Timema douglasi; assembly: GCA_901482245.1. Taxonomy (NCBI): domain Eukaryota; kingdom Metazoa; phylum Arthropoda; class Insecta; order Phasmatodea; family Timematidae; genus Timema; species Timema douglasi. The sequence goes on from CABEEJ010003841.1 coordinate 39,993, forward strand.
TTATCCTTCTTTTATTATAAAGGTATTTTTTGACTCACCCAAGAAATGTATGAAGCCTAATTTGATGGTTTGTAAATCTACTTGATTAAACACCTTCTTAAACATTAAAATATATTGTAAATTATACATTTATAAACAAAATTTATGTAACCCTATACATGCTAGAGAAAACTTGTGATCATATTTTTTGGGCCTTTTCAGGAAATAGGGATCGGTGAAACAATGATTTTTCGATATCAGTGATCACATTGACTTAACAGACCGATATTTTGTCACGGTTGCAGTTTGTTGTTGTATCGATATTATAGCCCAGTCACTGGTGTATCGGGCCGCTGTTACATGTGTACCACTTTAGTCACGGAGGTCACTAGCTCATCTAAACATTTGTTTTAAATATTAAAAATAATTCCTTTATTTGTTTTATGAAACATACTTTGATTAATTCCTAGGAATAATACTATACAATATTCATGGCTACCACCCGTCTGGAAAACCTAGAAAAATCAGGGAAATGTCAGTGAATTTCTCAAATTTCCTAAAAATGAGTGGGAATTTTAAAATATAAAGCCAAATTTTCAAAAGTCTTAAAACCATTTTTCTGACAACCTATTTTTACATTAATGTTTTTCTGCTAAGTAATTAATTAAAATTCCATTCATAATTTAAGAACTTCACAGTGAAGGCTATTGCTATAATGTGGCATTACTTAATCTAATAACATCTGTGCATGTGTGTAAACATCAGCATATGCATCGTGGTCACTGTTCTAGTTGTGGGAAAGTGTCTGCAAAGCCTTCAATATGAAACAATAGGCATGTGGGTATTGATCTTTTGTATTATTAGTTCGAAAACGATGGTTTATCATTATTTTCCATATCGATTGAAACTTAATTTTTAAAAATAATGCTTTAATTAATTATTATGTTAAAGCATTATAGCAAAATTGTTTATTTAACACATCAATAGCGTTGCAAATTTGCTTTTTCAGTTTAGTGACCCTTTGTGCATGCTCAAATACGGATTTCTTTTAATGTATCTCAATTCTAAAATGACATGCGTACGGTATTTGTTTTGAAGACCAAAGCATTGCCTCTCAACCACCCACTATTTACAACTAGAAATAAAATGTTTTATGTAAACCTTTTCACTCCTGCCACATTATGTTGTGTTGTAACTATTGTATTTTTTGTCTGGAACACCTGGAAATGTCAGGTAATTTCAATGTTATAAACTAGTGGCAACCCTGAATATTGCTTTAGAATATATAAATTGGGTTTATTCATTTCAACTATATTATAGTATATAGTTTATATGTTTGGTTTAGTAAAGTAAATTATTGAAAAATCTTAAGTGATGTTATTGTAAATAAAATTGGTTTAGGGAGATAAGCTTCCACCATACAAAGTGCTCGAGTAGCGGCTCTTTATCAAATGATGTTTATTGAAACACAAGAGCAAAGGACATGAAATCGCTACTGGCTACACCTATGAGTTACCAAATAACTAGCTGATATTCGGTTAATCACTGTTGCTGCTACTTTTTTAAACCAAAGTGCTCAGCTGTCGCCATCTTACAGTATATCACCATAAACTGACCACTGATATCTCGATCACTGCTACTTTTTAGTTGTAGTCATTGGTAGTGACGACCAAAAAGTATTGGTTATTTTTCAGCCATCTCTAGCAGGAATGCAAATTTTACTCCAAGAAATTTGAAAGGGGAATAATTTCCCCCAGAAAAAGAATAGAATATAAATATATATATTTTATCATATACTCCTAATATAGTGCAAAGTTTTCTCCAAAAAATTTCCTTCTGAAAACTGTATTTCTCTTATTTTTACAGTCTAACATTGTTCACTGATTAATAAGCTGCTGGGTCCTATAGCGGTCTATTTTGTAGAATGCTGGAACTGTATCAGTCGGTAGGCGGAAATCATTGTGCGCATCTAATAATAAACTCAAAGTCTAAACAAAGCCAAAGAAAGGAAGGATTTTGACCCTTCGTTGTCACTGAATTGGTAATTCAATAGGTCAACATCAGTTGGTGGCAGAATTTGTTGTGCGTTACTGATATTAAGGGACACTGAAATATTGGAGGATGTGTTTTTAACAACTTCCAATTAGCACATTAAAATTAATATCAAAATGTTTAAGTTCGTTTTAGTATTTTTGAGAATGTGGAATTCATACGTAAAATATTCCAAAATTGAATATTTGTGTGAAATTGATTACTTTCTCTTTATATGCAAATAATGGTCAGTTATATTTTTGTGGGAATTAGTGATATACAAACTATACACATTTTTATTTAATATCAGATAACATATTTCTTTGCTTAAAATTGTCATAACGATAGTACCAACTGCATTATCTTATTTTTTTCCATAACAAATGAAAGTTTCTGGTTCAGAAAAAATATTTCCCTCCACCAAAGACCATTAATAAATATGAATTGGCTATGATGATGGTAAAATTGTGAGTAAAGGTTAATAATATTTAATAATCTGTAATTTTTCTATCCACTTAAGTCTGAGTAGTGTTTATTTTTATAATTTTTAGCAAAAAAAAAATTACTTTTATTTACCACAAACCAGGCTCTCATACCCTTGGCAAATCTCCAAGTGAATGATTGTGTTGAAAAGAAGGCTTCTTCAGTGTCTTTATTAAACAAGATAATGAGAAGAAGCTTAATAAATCTAAAATAAACTCTCTAATTTGTTGAAGTTTTTACCTTTAGCTGTAAAATATTTGGGACACTATGATAATTTTTTTACTTACCTTTACATGTTCAGTGTTCAAATACAAAATATCAATTGAATCCTAAGATTCATTTCAAGCCATATAGGTCTGTGTCATCTTATTCTAGAGTAATCAGATTTTGCGAATTAAAAGATCGTAAAAATTATAATATCAATTTTAGTTGTGAAGTGATGGTAATGACAAGGAAGAAGTTAAGGCTTAGTAAAGCTATAAAGTTGGATAGAGTAGAGCTGAATGTAAAATAAAATGTATTTTGGGAGTATTATTGAGGTGAAGGGTGGGAGAAGTGAGGATCTAATAAAAATAGCTCCTATGAAGAAGAGAAATGTCTTTGAAGTGTAAGGAAGTGTTGTACAGGGCAAATTTTGTACCCGTGGTCAGTCACATATGCATGCTGTCACAAAATTAACAACTGGTTATTAAGTTGTTCAGGCAAAAGTGTGGGCACAAAAAGTACATGAAATAGCAGAGGAAGCAATAGTGAGATGGTATGGTCATGTAGTGAGGATGGAAAAGGAGAGAATCCCGAAGAAAATTGTGGAGATGAATTATGTAGGAAAACTACCATAATGGAAACCAAGAAAGAGATTAGAGGAGCAGATAACAGAAAGTGTTAAAGGGATAGGATAAAAATAAAGGAAGATGGAGGCATTTTACTAAACTGGCCGGCGACTGAAACGGTTGCTGATAACAAATTTTAGAGAAAAACCGCCAAATAATATATAAATTAAGAAAAAAAAAGTTTTACTAACACACTAACTGGGTACAATTTGTGAGTCTCTTCCATTTTTTTCTATCTAGATATTAACGTGTATAAAATGAAAATATCAAAATATAATAATGTTAACATGATGAGCATTAATACAAGAACCCGCCTCGGTGGCGTAGTTGGCTAACGCGCTTGTCGTGTTGAAGCTCGACTGCTGAGGACGCGGAGATCGAGGTTCGAATCTCGGTCGGGTGAACTAGGGGTGTTTTTTCCTAAATGATTTTCCACTCTCCCTCCACGCAAATGCGGGTTCACTTCCCCTAATTCAACCTTCCCAATTCCCAATCCATCAGCGTAATTAGTACTTAAAGCGTATAACCCGAACGGGTAGAAATACGCGGTGCTAAATAATAATAATAATAATAAACTCTTGAAATATGTTAAAAGCACCCTCTTTTTTTATTTTTGCTTGCCAAAAAAGAATGTACCCGAAAGTGTTGTTTACCTCGATAGTAATTATTGTATCTAATAACATTAACTTAATTCAATAAAAGCACCATCATCAGAGGCAAACATTATTGCTAAATGAATTGCTGTTAAATCATTCCGGTGTGCTTCGAGTCTTACGGGTATCGTCCCTTATATGTTACCTTCGTATATCTACCATGTTACTGTGAGATCACTTGTCATGTTACTTTGGTGGACGCTCCTACTTAGCGAACAGGTTGTATTCATCTGAGGTGCCTTCCTCCTTGTGAAAGGATTCCGCAACCCAGCACGGTACAGAAGGCGCACACTTACGACACAATCCATCACGGTGAATATTATAACTCCCCTTTGGTTTGGCGAAACGCACGATATATAGCATCCAGCGTCATGGATAAGTTTGTATTTTATTCAAATCCATTAGAGTAATTAGTACTTAAAGCGTATAACCCGAACGGGTAGTAAGACGCGGTGCTAAATATTATTATTATTATTAATACAAGAAACCATTAAAAATAATACGCATTGTTTTGATCCAAGCAAAATTTTATTTTTTTCCTGTGCGCCATGTCCTGTTTAGGCCATTTGCATATCTACACTAGTGGGATAAAGGTTATAAAAGTAAAATTCAGAGTAAATTTAGTCACATTTGTGGGGAGGGAGAATGTAAAACTATTGAGGGTCCTTTCTAGAGAAAACAATAAAAATAAAACTAATATTTTCATATTCAACTTATTTAATTTTTCTTACAACATTAACATATATGACTGATCAAGGTCATTTATTATGAAGAACTAGACAAACTTTGATCTATCCTGAACACAGGCAACAATATCCTACATAACATCATCACATCTCACACAAAATCTTCTCAACAGTGTTTTAAGAATCATTCAAACGCCCCCCTGATCCGTGCAACATTCTGGCTCACCATAAATTGCCTGATCCAGTGACAAACATCTGGTCAAAGGTTCCTACCCATGCAACAAACCAAGATGCAGTACCTGCAAAATACACCAACCTCCCGCCTCATTCAACAGCAGACTCACAAATGGATACTCCATGAAAGGCCGCTATGACACAGCTCCACAGAAAATCTTAAATACCTGTTACAATGCTGTTGCTACATTACTGAGGACATTGGCCTCACTACAGGAATGCTTGGACAACAAATGAATTGTCACCATTTTTGATACCAACCAAAACAACCCAGTAGCACTTCATTCCCAAACAGATTATTCATATTTTGACTCGCGCATAGTACTAGAGTTATTACAAGCCCTCCCTAATAGTTGCAATGCTTTCTAGTGTCATAGGTGGGAACTTTCTCACCCATATATAACTAAATCTCTCATCCTTATATAAACACTAATAATTTAATATAATAAAATAAATACAACACACTAACCATCTACCAAGAGTCAAGACACGAGTTTGAATAGGAAACAATCGTATCCAAGTGATCATGTTCTACCTCTAGTCATGCTACCTTAGTCCAGTTGGTGTTTTACTTTTTTCTGCTGAAGAAGGAGACTGATGTACCCTGAAAATGTCATGATTATTTGTTTGTTGTGTTTTTAATTGTGAGCTTTTAGGTCTATGGTTTTCTGGTGCGTAGGCCTTTCCCTTCTATCCTCTTTTGAATGTTTGATTTAAAATAGCTTTTTGACACAATTTTTACTTTCTATGCATATTTAATTTGTCTTCCTTTTGTGTTTTTTGACTTCTTTTAAGAAGTTGTTTTAAGTGTTTTACACTTCTCCCTGATGAGTTCTGATAAAATTAAACCTAGATCAGGAAAGTTTGCGGTAACAATAGATTTTCTTCAAGGGGCAGGCATTACTTATTTGTCCAGTTACACCATTGGATGTGTGAACTGTGTTCTCCTTTTCATTGTGAAAGTCATTTTATGTTTGTCTCCTTTTTATATGTTTCTATCAATCTTTCCTGTACCTTCTTCCATATTATAATATAACGTAATAATAATACTTAGCACCGTGTCTTACTACCCGCACATAATAATAATATTAAATATTATTAAAGTTGACCACAAAAATATGTGTTTTGTGTTTTCTTAAATTTCTTTACTTTCATGTTCTTTATCTCAAAATACAGTAGCAATCAATTGTTTCACTGAATTAATTGACAATGTAGTTCTATTGTGTCAATACAATCAATTTCCTCTAGCAATATTAATAGTGTACAGAACTATTAATTGTGTATGTAGCATGTTAACTCTTTCTGTTTCTTGTATTAAATTTTGCTGATAAAAGTTTTATATAATTTTTTTGTGGGCTGTTTTATCATTCTATCTTAAGTGTATTCACTCATTGAACTTGTACCCCAATGAAAATGTTTTCGCTATTTCTTTTATAAAGAATTCAGGAACAGTTATTTTTCTTCTTAACAATGTTGATTAACTGGTGAATTCAAAGCTATTTCGTGAAGAGTTTGCATCTTAAATTGACGTACCTAAGACACCAATGTATGTAATAGAAAGAAGGATCAGAAAATGAGCAGCTCATTATACAAGACCTCTTGTCTATTTGTTGATAACACTTTCACTGATGAGTATAAACACTACTATTTGCACCTGGACAATATTGACTTGCATTTCAAATTTAACTTTTACTGGTTTTATGTTCTAGATAGACATATTCTCCCAAGGACTTTTTTAAATCTACATCCTGGTAGAACAATTTAATATTTCAAGATCAAATAAATAATGTGACATTGTAAGACTATTTTTTAGAATTATTTAAGAATTTATGGTTTTTGTTTTAATGTTATATATTTTTTAAACTCACTGAATAAAACCTTAATATATTAACATGGGAAAATCCTATCTTGACTTGCTGCTGTGTCACAGGTAGGCGACGTCTTTAATCTAGAGCAGTGGGGCACAACCCTAGGGTATTGATTCCATTTAGGGTCCTAAGTTATAAAGGCGTCACTGATAGTGTTTTTATGGATGACATAGAAGATATGAAAAACCCCTGTTAGGTAAAATGCACCCTTTTTAATCCAGTAAGCAAATTTTATGGGCAGTAAAATTATTTTTGCTATAAACATTTGACAGCCTTAAAAATTTATAGAATGCACCAAAAATCCATTGTAGACATATAAAACACTAATTTATTCATATGGTGAAATGGGGTTTTCTAAATAAAATACTACTTCATCGGTGTCGCGCCCACAAAAAGGATGTATACCGCTGAGCTAGTGATCTTATCGTTTTGAGGTTAATTTGTAAATTATTCTTTAATTCTTACATTAAAATGGCTGCTTCAACTCTGGTAAAATATTGTAACAATAATACCGTGCAAGGCAAATTGACCCAAAACAATAATGTTTTAGACTAAACATAAACTTATTATTGCATTACCTAAGAAAAACTGTGACTTTAGTTTGTTATAAAATGCTGCAATATTTTTGGACACGGTGTGTGAGCGTGTGCACGTAAAGAAATATGTGTTTATTTTAAGTGCTCTGTGTATCATTCTATCTTTATCACTTGAATTAAATAGGTAACAAGGAATACAATATTATTTATAAGGTATTATAAAATAATAGTGTTTGTAAATAATCATAAGAACTTCACTCTTTGCTGTAATTCTATGTAATTACTATTCAACACTCCCAAAAAATAGGGAAAAGCAAAACTCAATAATTAATTTATTAAATAAATATCAGAAGTTTCAAATATGTTTTTCTTTGACATTAATTCCTATTCTCAAAAGTCTTGTCTATATTATGAATCCCACAACCTTTGTTGCATTCAAATAAATGTTTGGTAAAAACTAGTCAAATTGTTGATTTTATATGACTATTACTGAAAATAAATTAACTTTGATTCAAATTGTGTTGATTTTTGGTTCATGTATTATTTGGTAACATTATTGTATACATTTTATTGTTCAAAATCTAAACTTGTGTAAAACAACATACTGTATGTTATATCTTGTTTTATCATAATCACTGTGTTCTAATTAAATGTAATTTATGTTGGGACAACATTAAGACCATACAGAAGCTGATTCAAGTCTATTTGTTTGGTATTTTACCCTGCATAAGTTTCTGTTTGAAAGATCATTTAACTTCTTTCTAGCGATGATTATTGTTTTAGTTTGAGTAATTAAAAAAATAGTGGTTATTTAGCAAAGTTTGCATTTATTATTGCTGTGCCCTCTGATAAAGACCTGTTTCAATCTTTTATTTTTCATAATTAAATCTCTCCCCAATTTCCCCCACCTTTCCTATCTGAATAAGCCATTGTTGTTGATGAATTGTTATAATCTTCATTATTAAGGTCCAACTATCATATCTGTCACTAAATCTATTTTAACATGTCCATGCATCATGTCATGTGATCTGCAACTATTACTTTTGATAAATAACAATAACACTATAATAAAATAATGGAAGAAAGCAAACACATGTACAATTAATTATACAGAACTTAACGAATTTTAGAAGATCAAAATGATATTTAGTATAGGATGAAGGAATAGAAAATAATAATACAGTAAATTGTTATCACTGCTACTATTATTTGTTGCACTTCATATTAGTCCTGCTTTGGGCTTTGCATATATACATACTAATCAAGGGGGTAGAAAGTTGGGGGACTATGAGATTATCTGAACTCTCCCTGGAATTGGTTAGCAGACCCATCCTAGAAAAATGAGAATGCCCTTGGTACCACTTACACCAATGCATTATGGATGAAGAAGGGCTTGATTTAGAGAAAATGTACACAGATTTGTGTTGGAGGGACAGTGGAAAATCATTTAACAAAACCACCCAGCCGGGATTTGGACCCCAACATCAGCAATCCAGTCTATTGCAAGAGTGATGCCTTATAATATTTACCCTTGATGTGGGCGTAATCATTGTTGACCACAAAAAACTTGTTAGTATTTTCCTAAAGTTCCTCTCCATGAAAATTTGGCTGAAGCAGGTGATCTAAACTGTAGTTTCAGTCTATCCATTAAACTCGGGACAAACAGAAATCACCCTTGTCCTTTTGCCAAACTGTTTCCAATGAGAAATATGCTCACATGGTTCTGACACATACTGTACAGCAGGTTGCGCTATTTATATTGTACAATGTATCATTATTATTCTTAATCATGTTCACTTTTGTTGGAAGCATGGTTAAACAGAAAGAAAACATTTGCATATTTAATACCTCTCTCTTTCTTTTTTTCCCACAAATATTGGCCAAACATATTATTTGCACTTTTGTCTTGGACAAAATCATGGTAATTATACAATATCATTGTTTTTAAATTTATTCCTGCATATTTTCATATACTTGATACATATATGTTAAATAATATAACATAATATAAAATGCTTAAAATGAGGTGGCCTAGTGGCTAAATAATTTTATAATAAAGAAAATTGATAAAACTAAAGAAAAATAAACATAATATTGACTATAATTAAAATAAAGCCCTTTTTGGTGGTTGTATGGTCCAAAGTAGTGGTCCTTAAACATTTATGTACCACCACCCATTAGTTCCATAATACTTATTTCAAATGCCCCCTGTCCTATTAAAAATAACATTAAGAAAAGCAATTTGCATTTCCAACTAAATAAAGGACAAAAATAAAATTTAAAATGGTCAACTTTAATAGCTCATTTATTCAAAATCAAACTATAGCCTTTAAGTTAATTAAACCAAATTGATCAACTCTATCCAGTGATACTGGCTTTTCCAAGTCTGATTGTTATTTATAAAGTCTATTAGATACTAATTTTACATCACTGTTCAGTAAATTCTTAAAGTGATGGATGCGATTAAATCCATACCAGTTTCCCAATATCTGGTTTAAAGTCATTTTTAGCAGGAGTCTAACCTACTTTTAGGTAATCCCAGCCCACTTTGGAAACCAATGGTCTAAAGCATCACTTGCATTAGGCTGGATTGCTGAAGACTGGGAAATTGATGTTCAATTACCAGTTGGGTGTAATCAACTATTTACAGCCTGTCCCTCCATCTTCTTCTATCCTTCCACCATTCTTCTCCTCTCACACACTTTCTGTTATTTGCTCCTCCCTTTCTTTCTTGGCATTCTCTCCTTCTCCATGCCATCTCAGTCTTGCTTCCTCTACTACCTCATGTACTCCCTGCCCCCCACTCTTTACTGGATAACTTCATTCCTAATCTTGTTTATCCTCATGACAGCTAACATGCTCCTCACACACTTCATTCCCATGGTCTCCACTTTCCTAGTTTCTCTTTTATTCAATGTTGGGTGTAATGAAGAGAATCAAATGGTTTCTCATGCTTCTTCAACACAAAAATGGGTACATTTTCTCTAATTTCTACCTTCCTTATCCCTACATGTGTAATTAATGTGTTTGCGTTTGTACTCAAACGAGTAGTGAGCTGGATTGAGAAAATAAATAGAATACAAATGTTTTGCCTGTAAACTTAATGGAAAACATGGCCGGCTACACTTTAAAACCCTGATTTTGTCTGCTTTAGAGATGATGTGTTTCACTTTACTGTGTACACTGCATAAAGCTTTAAATATGCTGCACTTTTCTAGCGTGGTGTTTATCTTCTTCTTGCCTATAGTTTGTACCAATGTTTGATAATGTCTGGTGACTGTTAATGTTTAACACGTGCCCATAAAGCCGGCACACTTGTCTCTGAGGGAAGATGTATCTTCAGATATTAAGAGATCTTGTTCAGATGTGGGCAACAATTTTTTAACGTAGCCACAAGTGTGGCGAATGAGAAGTGAAATTCATCACACCATGTAAAAATTGGTAAACTAGGTTCCTCAAGAGAACGTTTAAAACAATACACTCTGTTTGAAAAAGTTTATTTAAAACATGTGTACTTTGACTACTCAGTTGCCTTGAAAGCAAATGATTATAATTGTTAAAAATGAAAATGTAAGACAAGTGAATGCAAAAGTTGACAATCCTTTTGTCTGAAAAGTTGCAGAAACATAGGCTGAATAATCTTAGCTCAAGGCACATGTAGAATGCTTCCAATGATATGCAGGAACTACCAGCACATACCGTTGGGGTAAAATTATTTTACTGTGAGAGCTCAAATTTTCCACACTTTTATGGCCAGTTTGCCACTTGTGACATTTCTGCCCATGTTTGGTGTCGGGGACCAGGCAAAGCAATGTTTAAATTCTAGTGTGGCTGGTTGACTTATGGGCCACAAGACTCATATTCACTAGGTGATTGAATTTGAGATGGAAATACCTATTACTGTTGTTGATACGCCAATTTATGAGAGGGTTGAGGAAAATCCATGATAAACCTCATTTGATAGGGGGGGGGAATGTGTAGGCAGTGACCTCTGGTAGCTTTCCTCTTGAACTACATGTTATTTATTTAACACCGTTTATTCTAATGTGTTGGGATAAGGGAGGTTGATTTTAGAATAAGTGTACCCACATTTGTGTGGAGGGAGAGTAGGAAAACACCCTACCTCGCTACATTGACAGTCTTGTCTACGTGACACATTGGACCATTCAATCAGTGAAGCGAGTAACTACAAGTGGTTTTCATAGACAAGACCTTGAGTCTAACTGATATCCACAAATATTTTGTTTAATTTTTATGGTTAGATTTTAGGATTTTTTTAGACGTTTAAATGGTGAATACACCCCATCTAAATCTATTAGGGATATCATGTTTTTACCCCGACCCACTCATATTTGAAGCATACCATATGTGTTCATTCAGAGTCTGACAGGGAATGAGACTGTTAGCCCCAAATAGGCTTGGGGAGAGTGTTTTGGCTCCATGGACAAGTTTGACCAACTGTCTGCGCCATACTATATTGGGAACTTTTGTTAATAATAATAATTAATGGCGTGAGCCTGCAAGTTAATGATTTACAATAAAGGGTGCACAAAGATAATAACGGCCTTAGTGTCCTTTGGCAACTGTACAACCTGTTGAGTAACGTATCCCTAGATATATTGGGCACAAAGCCCGAAAACGGCCAATGGGTGAATTTTTAACTCAATCCTATGATTGGACATTTTAAAATGACTAAAGCCCAAAGTTCTATTCAATTTTGGGCTTTGGTCGTCTCCAAATAGCCAAACCCAGGATTATGTCATTACTAAATGACCAAAGCTTGAAACAACATTCTAGTTTGTTTCTCGGCCAGACTGAGCAGCTGGCGCGTGCTCAATTTTGAGCAACCACCTGAATTCTAAAGGGCAGGTGGATCTCATTGATATGCAAACGGAACCGAACAGATATTACAAATATATTTTAAATTATCAAGACCAATTGACCAAATTTGTTTTTTTAAGCCTAATCTAACGACTGTATTTTCAACTTTGGTTGTTTAGTGAATGCACATTTCTAGTTTTGGCTGTTTGGAGACGGCCAAAACCTGATATTGAATAAAACTTCAGGTTTGGTCATTTTAAAACGTCCAACGCTATGATTGAACAAAATATCTGTCCGTTGGCAGTTCAGGTTTTCCATTCAACATAACATATAATTATGCAGTTGGTGACATATGTGACCCTCCGTGAAGAAAACCACTATTAAATTTACAAAACTGTCCAGGCCGGCTTATGGTGAGGCGAGGCGGGCTCTCGCTCTGGGCGACGTGCACTGGAGGCGCCTGAAGCAAGTCCGTATGAGGTTTTTACTTACGATGGGGGGGATTTTAATGTTTGACCAATTTGATATGTACTTTATAAGTAGTGTCACTGGCGTTTGGGAACTCCAGTTCCTCTGACGGATTAAAATGCTTTTGGCGGATTTTTTTGGTGTTTTTTACCGGTATTTTTTATCTTGCAGTGTTTTAAGGGGGAGGAAGATGTGGGGGTTATTGGGGTAGTTTGTAGGTGGTTTATTCTTGTTCAAACTAGTTCATTGGTGCTCATTTTGTCCCATTTTATTTGTTTTTATTGTGTGTACCATTTGATTACATGTGTGAATCATTGTTTTTATGTGTGTCACTGAAAAAAGGGGAGGGGGGTTGTGTGGGAGGTTTTTTTATTTATTGGTGGGGGAGAGTGAAATCTCTGGCGTTGTGCACTCCTTCGACGGCTGTCATGAAGAGAATTTCATTCGGATGGTCCCCACCTTCCATACAATGTCACCAAAACTGCCCATCGCTACTGGGGGCGGGAACGTTTACTGGCATCCTCTCTCGATGGCTGTCTAACGTAGAATGTGGGCTACTGGTCCGGTCTCCCTGTTTATTTTGGTGTCGCAACCCTCTCCCGGCAATGGGTTTACCCTGATGACTCATACGTGGCGCCAGTTTGACAGCTTGACAAGTCGAGACTCGTATCTGGTGACAGATTGCCGACCCTACGTTTTTGGATAAGGCAAGGGACAAACATGTTTTGAGTGAATAAAACACGATATTACAAACATATATTTATTATACATTAAAGGTTTTACAAACATACATATTTACTATACATTTTTACAGGAATTATGCATATTTTTATTCAGTGTCTCTTGGATGTGTTAGTAAAGTTGTTTTTAGTTCACAATCCAAAATGTAATAATCCAAACCGATGACTTGACGTGTTCTTATAAGATCCAGGTTTCTGTTGTGTGTTTCCACCGTAGGTTGTTTGAGGTCAATGGCATCCATTGTTTCTGTTAGCGTGTCACATACATCCACAACGAGTGTATCAATCAAAACCGTTGCAATATCAGGAGACGGGTGTCGACTAGAGATGGGAAAACAGTTATTCTACGATATCAGTGAATACAGTGACTGTGATTTTAAAATATCGGTGATTTATACCAGTGATTTTTCACTGTTAGTATTTAGCTGCTGTCCTAGTAGGCGCGTACAATCGAGTATCGAGTAGGAGTATGGAGTATTTTTGAGTATGGAGTATTTCTAAGTACTGGGTATTTACTATTTACTCGAATAATCCCATGACATTCGGTTGTCGGTTGGAACTTGAAAGTAGAACTAATTACTTGGAAGTTTGGCGGCTTGCAATGGAATTCGATACTTAAAGACTTAACATAAGCTCTTTCTGTCGGCACTGACATTGACATTATTGACATCAGCTACCTAATCTCCGGGTTTCGTGTTGCCTGACTAATGTACAGTCAATACTAAAGTATGCGTTTTAAGAAGTTTAATACAATTGAAAAATAGAGAAATAAAATATGTTATTTAGTATTTTATAGTGAAATGTTATGTAATTTGGGCAAAATTAGTGGTCCAACAAACATTATGTTAAACTTTAATACCAATATTAACTTATTTTACGTACTATGAGAAACTCTTGTAATTGTGTAATTTATTTAGTGATCTATTTCACTACAATTAAAATTTATGTGAGATTAAAAATGAAAATAACATAATGGTGATTTGTTTAGAAAACGTTTGGAAAGCAGGTCATATATTATATTATTGTAGTGTTATTTTATTTTAAATACCGTACATATAATAGTAGATGAGCTATACATCTATTAGAAGCAAATAAACCTATAAGTAGCTAGAAAATATTTAATCAATTATTATATAAACACACTTTAGATTATACTATAGGATGATGAGGATCATCAACGCATTGTAAATAATATAATAAGGTTTATTTCTATTTTTTCTATTTTGTTACTTATTTTAATTCATTATTTACGATTTTGGGGATAGGATCACCGAAAAAAAGAAATGATTTTTTTTCGTAGCCTACTTTTAAAAAGAATCCGAAATGTGATTTGCTTAGTAAGCTAAGCTTGCTTTTGAATTTTGCTCTTAACAACAAATGTTTTGTATTGAAAATGCATGTGAAGGAAACATTTAAACTATTAAAGTCATTTTTACGTAGCAATCTTATACTGTTTTTGATAAATGAGCTCTAAGAGATCAAGTGTTTTAAATAGAAATAACACGTAAAACATGCCAGTCAATAAGGTCGATTCTCAATTAGTTGGTAGAAAATAAAAAATAAAAGAATAACAAAGGCCGTGAAGCGAGTATTTATTCGAGTGTCTAGAAAAAGAAGCAATACTAGCTCCGTAGCTCGAGTATTGCGAGTATTTCGAGTATTGTGAGTATTGTGAGTATTTCGAGTATGCGAGTATTGCGAGTATTGCGAGTATCTCCGATCACTGATATCTCAATCACCGATACTTTTGGGATCGAGTAACTGGGAGTATCAGTGATCAAATGGTATCGGTGAAAAAATCACAATCAGTTATATATCGCCCATCTCTAGTGTCGACCACATATTCCGTCGGTTGACGGCGATGTCAAGGTGTTTCCACACCACACAAAGACGCGCCCATATAGGTGAATCGTTTGAGTCCGGTGTCTTGTTTCTCGCTGATGACCACCATACAGTCACAGCACATGCGTCTAAGAGAGATTTCACGATTAATCAGACTAATCTTCTGAGGAGGTTGCGTGTTGCTAAAAAACTTTGATATGACAGACTTGTAGTTGCATAGTTATTGCCACTCTGTACGTTTAAACACCGCACAATTCCCTCAGCATTTTTCTAGCTGGATATAAGGCGCGAAGTTGTTCTTGACGCTCATGCCGATGATGACTCGTTTGGTGTCGACTTCATCCAGCGGAAACAGCGTGTTGAAAATATTGGTGATGGCGAGTGGCCTCACCGCCTTTGCTTTGCGGGTACAAATGTCTTGACCTTCCATTATGTTTGATCGCTTCGACGACTGTCGTGATTATGGCTGGCACGCCGTCGGAGCGCTCTTTTATAGCCAACGGAGGGAAGACAGAATGCCCGCTGATTGAACGCAGCCTCTTGACCCTAACGTCTTGAAAAATGTGCTGTAATATCTCAACACCTTAGAGTCATTGTATGTATGATTGGTGAGCGAGAATAGGGTTAGGAAAGTTGGGGGTGGTTTTTCCTAAATTGTTTTCCACTCTCCCTCCACGCAAATGCTGGATCACTTCCTCTAATTCAATCTTCCCAATTCCTATTCCTTTAGCGTAATTATTACTTAAAGCGTATAACCCGAACGGGTAGTAAGACGCAGTGCTAAATAATAATACTAATAATAATAATAATAATAACATAATTATAGAATAACCACTGTCCCCCTCCCCTGTCTAGCAATTCTTAGTTTGGATGGAAAGCAAAAGTAGAAATATTCAGTAGCGGATTTAGACTTAGGCCCGTGAGGCCCGGGCCTAGGGCGGCAAATTTTGAGGGGCACCAAAATTTTTAAGATGACTAAAATTAAAAATCGATTGGGTTTTCTGTAAACTGTAAGACCAAATTTTAAAGTTTATTTTATGTTTAATTTATACCTGAATTAGATTTCTTATTATTATTGTTATTATTTTCATTATTTTATGCACACACACACATATATGTATATATATGTTTATATATATATATATATATATATATAAACATATATGTATATATATATATGTTTGTATATATATATGTCTATATATATATATATATATATATATACACTGTTACAAAAAAAAAGCGCCATATCGTCTCGGGCCTAGGGCGTCCTCAAACCTAAATCCGCTACTGGAAATATTCTACAAGAGTGACTAGACCTTATAAACGTTGCTCTTTTAATAGTACCGTAGCTATATGATACATTTCAATACACTACTTTAAACAACTGGAAGGCTCAGAAAATCTCTGTATGTAGCATAAATTACAATAACTGAATGATAATGTGTTTGTAATTTACAATCCAATGAAAGGCCCCCACTTTATGAGTTATCATTTATGTCTTGAAAGGAGTAATTTAATCTTGATTACTTGTAGTAGGCCTATTAGTTTACACTTCAAGGGGAGGGTGGGGCTGGAGTCAAAAATCACCCCTCTCATCCCCTTCCTTGCCTTTTTTCCCGCAATAATTAATATTATTTTAATTTACAACTTTATAAAGCCGCTGTCACACTAGGTAGGCTAGTCTACCAACTGCTGGTTGCTGGCCGCTGCTAGCAGCATAGTGTGAACTAGAAGTTGTGGATGCTTTCACCAGCCGGAGAGTGATTTACCAGCAGAATTTGGAGTGGCGCATGTTCAACTTTAGCAGCTACCGGCTGGCTACGTTACTCACTCAGCGCTGCTAGCATCACACCACCAGCCAAGTTGTACCCTCTAGTTTCGGGTCGAACGAAGCAGCCGATTAAAACTCCACATTGTTGACACTTTGTTCGTGTTTCACTGTGTTGAGCGTGTCATGCATAGTGTTTTGTGATGAAAATAATGATTAATGAGGTACTTGATTGCTTCACTTTGACTTATATAATCCCTAATACACTTGCTTTTCTTCTCTCCTTTCTCCAACCCTTCCTCGATAAATTATCTCATTCCCACCCTCAACAACCGTCTTGACCATTCTTGCTGTTGACCCAAAGAAGACATTTTGTGCACTCAAAACTGAAAATAGCCTTGTGAGACTGTGAACTTAGTCGCAACCAGTCGCTTTTAGTACCAGCAATGAGTAGACAATTAGTGTGATCTCTCAGCAGCCGATACTTGCTTTTGCCAGTCAGCCAGCAACTAGTAAACCAGCCTAGTGTGACCGCAGCTTAAGAGCATATCTTTATTTTCTTTTTAAAAATAGGCTACTCCATGGCGTGAGCCCGCAATCAAGCTATATCGACAGAGCGGCCGCCACCAT
The DNA here is from genome assembly GCA_901482245.1 of Timema douglasi. Lineage (NCBI taxonomy): Eukaryota > Metazoa > Arthropoda > Insecta > Phasmatodea > Timematidae > Timema > Timema douglasi. The sequence continues at coordinate 57,565 of CABEEJ010003841.1, forward strand.
TAGCGATAATAGTGTCGAAATTTGCGAATAAGTGTCATGTTGTCAGTAAAATGAAACCCTCCACCTGTTAATCTCAATTTTCTAGATCAGAGCTGCTATATATTTCCTTAAGTATCTCATTTGTTCTCACGAGGCTGAGTTTGACACTGTTCCAGACCCACTGCTTCATAGAAAAATTCTGGAAGTCCAGGGGATTGAACACGGGACCTCTGTACCTATAGCCAAGAACTCTGACCCCTATATCACAGAGGCGGTAATTTACAATTAATGTGTTGACAATTTTAATTCGATAAAAATTATTAGTTTAAATTCTGGGGGGTTCAGACCAACAGAATTCCTATTTTTACTACAGGCCTGGACAGGGGCAGCCCGAGGTAAATTTCGTGCCCGGGCGGTATTGCTTTGTGGCGCCCTTCTATATAACTGGTGGGTATATAGTCCAGTCGCCATAGGAGTGGTGTTAACTGACAGCTAGCAAACGTTATCAGAAATACTCTCATGAAGCCATTCGACAGATCGTATGACCTTCAAAACCATAATATGTTGATTTGTTGTCACTTTTGGCTGTCAAAACGCTGACAAAAACAATTTATTTTTAATTTTGTTTTTATTTTGACCTTTCTTTAAATCTTCTGCTAGCTGTCAGTTAGCACATTTCTCATGGCGAATGGACTTAGAAAAAATATGAAAATAATCCCCAAACCTAACGTAGCCTGGGCGTGATAGGAAACTAATCTGAAGGGAAACTATACTAATGTTAGCTTTACGCTAAGCGTTCCATCTCGAGATTGTACAAGAACTGTCAGGATTGCAAATAAAACTAAAACGTATTTTGTAGACAATGTTCTCTTCTATTTTTTATTATAAGTTCAACAAACACTTTGACAATATAAACGGTTTTCGTTGTAAGTGAAAAAACACGTTTTAGGGCGCCATTTTTTCAAGGTGGCAAAGAAAAATAACCTTTTGAGTGTGGAACTAAATTCTAATTTACTCGCCACAAAATTATACTAATATGTAAAATGTCATGTTAATATAAAAAAGTGAACGATTGTTACGCTTAGCAACTCCACTATTACGCCTGGGTTATGTTAGGTTTGGGGATTATTTTCATATCATGCCCAGGCTACGTTAGGTTAGGTTTAGCTTTGTTTGGCGCCCCGGGTAGCCGCTTCTCACAGCCGCCCCTGGGCCTGGAGGCTGTATAACTTGTCAACCCCCATCACTTTATTTTAATATATGCCCTTCATTCTGAAATAGACGACAAAAAAGGAAAACATGTTTAGTTGTTTTTTAAAAATCGTAAGTGTAATTAATTTGTTCATCCAGTTGTTTTCTAGCGGTCACTTTAGAAATCATTCTTTGGGTCATAAATGGCGGCAGCGTAGCAGCTCGTGTCCACTTTGGTGAGCGCGCATCTGAGTTGTTGGTCTCCAAGATCACCGCGTTAAAATGACAGTGTTGCAACATGCTCCGCTTCGCGGCAAAACTCATCTGCAACGGCGCTTGTTTGACACGACATTGTTGACCAGCAGAACTTCAAACTATGGAATTGGATTCGACCTAATTAAACGTTTGAATTCGATTGGAGCCGGAATGGTTGCATGAGTGAAGATAAAGACAGTTCGATTTTTATTTCATCTCACGTGGCAGCTAGAAAAGTTAATATATCTATTTTCACGTATGCATACGTCAAGTCTTGTAACCTGTAGAGGTTTCTTTCGATGGATAGTTATCAATGCCTTTAAAAATAACCACTAATATTATTGCGAAATATTATCATTGTTGATCACCAACAAAAATTGTGACATAGTATATTTTGAAAGTTCCTCCCAGAATCCCACTCTAGTGTAGCTGACTGATCACATTAGTGTGTTTCTATGAACTTGTAAAACAAAACAAAAACAAGATAGTTTTATTTTTTCTGTCGCTAATGTTGAATAGTCAGGTGAGCGGAATGAAAGTGAAAGAGATAGATCTAGGCCAATATCAGCTGAGTGGTCAAGCAGTTCAGCGACCCGTGAATTTAAAACATCGCTTGTTAGTGACGAGCTAACAGTGTAGTTAGTAGTGATCACTACAAGGCGTGACTGAGACCATCACTGCTTTTAACGCTGGCCTACGAGAGGTGAGTACGACACTTTTTCCACCGTCCAACGATATTGTTTTGTCACTTTGCACCCCTTCGTACTGTCCGATTAACCGGGGTATTAGATACACGATTACGCTCAAACCAAAAAACGTAATTAAATGTGGTTTACTGCATTATTCATTTGACAACAACAAAATTGGGATTAGTTAAATAGCTTTAACATCTTAAAGTAATTAATTTTAGATGTGTGTTTTTTAATATGGTAAATAAGTTTCACTCAATTCCACTGTTTTTCTAAAGTAGAATATTGAAAAAAAAACCGCACTACAATGTGACGTCTGATTCGAGCTGTATTACCTACCTAAGTTTAGTCTTGTTTGTGGAGTGAGACAGGCTCTAACCACACGAATGGGTATAGATGAGGTAGGTAGAGTTTTAGAGAAAATGTATTCGTATTTGCGTGGAGAGAGTTGAAAGCAATTAAGGGGGGGGGGGGATCCCAGTAGACCTAACCAGGATTCAAATCCCGATATTCCCGTCATCGGTAGTCCAGTCTATTGCAAGGGCGAGAGTGACACTTTAGTTCAGACAATTCTACCACCAACTCGGGCGACAATATACGGTAGCAGAAGTGGTGATGCTGACTGACAGCTTTGAAAAGTTATCAGACCAAATTATGTATCCCTACGCCGAACCATATGATCTGCAAGAACATGATCGGTTGTTACTTCTGGCAGTCAAAACTTTCACAACAAACCATTTGTGTTTAATTATTTATTTATTGTAACAGTTTTTATATTATAGAAACACGAAATTATTAAAATAACTGTTGGGATATTCTATTTTATTTATGGAAGAGGTATCTGCGGTTCACTAAAAATGCCATTTAATTGAGAGCTTCTAAAATGTCGCGTTCGCTTCATAAATGAAGATGGCGTACCAGTCGAAACAAGGGTGGTTGATGACTTCCTACAAACCGTCTTCGGTTGTGTTCATGCGCTGCTTACAAAATAAAATCTTTTATTTTGAAACTAAATTTTTGTATGGATCTTTCTCTAAGTTATAAAAAACATTTATTTATTTTGGTGGTTAGTTATAACAAGATACAAGTGTTAATATAATACTTTTAAATTAATTATTTCATGCACTATAATATATATTGTTGCTACAACCGCAAAACAAATAAATATAATAGTTTTTGTTCTTTCAATGAGTTACGAAAACGATAATTATACAGTAATCCTTAGGAAAGTATTTTTAAAATGGTTTGATAACACTTTTTAATGATGATAATAATAGTATTAGTAAGTAAATAAAAATTATTTCTAAATAGGTTGACATTAGTCCCTTTCATTCAATGTTTTAAATAAAGAACCTTCTGTTATACCCTGATTTTGGTAAGAAGAACAATATCTGGAAGATACTAAAGCTACTAAAACAATTTTAATATATTCATACATATATCTGCAGCTGTCACTTTAGATAGATTTTATCAATACATATATTATTAACAACTCGTAGAAAAAACACTTATCATGTCCGCCTCTGTGTATTCCCCTATTTCTCCTCGTAGCATGTTATCTTGTTGCCTGCTGCTTGTGACCCCTCCTTGATCTTGCTTCTCACTTGCTGTCACTGGCTGCTCAAATAATTAAGAACGTCTTTGTTCGCTATTCCCTACCTAATAATAATACTTCAGACACTTGTTTCTTGAAACCACCGGCGCAAATACTAATTTATTTTAGTGGAAGGGGGTGGGGGGTATTTAATGAATAGAAGGTGATAATATTTCTATGCTTTTAAAAAAAAAAAAATTGAATTAAAGGGGTACTTCCAATATGTCATAACAAAAATACCTTTCGGCAGTGCTGGATTTACGTATGGGGAGGCCTCGGGGCAGACCATAAACCCGTGTATTTTTTTTAGAACCTGCTCAGATTATACACATGTATACTAATTACGCTAATGAGTTTGGGACGAGGAAACTTTAATTAGGAGGATGTGTACCCGCATTTGCGAGGACGGAAAAAATACCCTCAGTAAACCCAACCGAGATTCAAACCTCGATCTCCCCGTCATTGGTGGTCTAGTTTATTGCAAGAGTGACGCCTTAAACCATGAGGTCATCGAAGCAGGTTCATGTAAATTACATCAAAACTTGTCCGAGGAAAGGTAAAAATTAAGCAGATATTTAATTTTACACAAATGTAATAAAAACAAAGTAAAAGTAAATAGGTTATATAAAGACTTCATGAAAACGCTCATAATAAAAAAAACTTTCCTTGCTTTCTTTGCAGCAAACTTGTCAATAATGTCTCTAAAGTTCATTTCATGAAGAATATCATCACTTTCCATGCTGAGTCAAGAAAGAAATGAATGTTAGATGATTTTGGTTCATGATGGTACGGAGCCGGTTTTTTTTTCAACTTCATTTTTTAAAATGACCCATCTCCACTACAGTTTGACACCCCAAGTACAAAATATATTCTTAAAATTATTCCAACACTGGAAAATGTTTCTCTAAAATGTTGTTCATTGAAGACTTCATAAAAGAACATTTAGGCTACTTTGAAAGAGTCTTTGTAGTTTTCTTCCTTGTCCACCTCTAATGCTGCAAGAATGGTACAGTGTGGTGGAGCAGGGGGGGTTCTGCCCCCTGAAAGAGTTCCCCCTGTAATAAGTTTACCTCTCCCTTGATGTATCTCAAATCATATGATATTATTTAATATGCAGCTGAAAGATGCCTTTATTTCAAACTCAAAATTACTTCTAGATGCATTTAATTCTCAAAAATATGCTGTAAGAGATCACTTTGAATATACTTTAGAGGCATAACTGTCATAAAAAAAATCAAGCGGGGAGCGTTTTAATTAGCTTATAGGGCCATCCAAACTTCAAAAATTTCTAGGGGATAGTTTATGAAATCATTCAGTTTTAAAATAGTCGGTGAAAGACCACTTCAAATAGATTATAAAAGCAAATTTAAAAAAAATCTAGAATAGAACCATTCAAAGTAGTTTCTAAGAAGAGCCCATTTTAAAAATATTGCCACATCACCACATCAAATAACTCCTACAGATATCTAATTTTCGAGAAAAATTCAGACAAGAAGCAATCTAAATAACTTCTAGAAGCATCTAAATTTCAATCAAAAATCTGGGTAAGATCTTTTCAAATAGCTCTTGGAAAAGCTAGATTAAAAAACACTGGGCGAGGACTATTTAAAATAGCTTCTAGAGGCATCCAAATTTCAAAAATTTCCTGAGGACTTTTCCAAATAGCTTCTAGGAGTATCAAATATTTAAAACTAATATAGAGGGATGACTAACTTCTCTAAATAGCTTTTAAAAGAGCCGCCCCTCCCCTCAACACGTATTTCACACCTAATATTCTCGAATACGAAGCAGACACACATACATACATACATACATACACACACATATATATCCAGGTGACGACAACTACAATTATCTACCAAAAGCATCTAATTTCAAAAATATCTGGTTGAGGATCATTCCAAATAGCATTTAAAGACAAACTTTTTTTTAATTGCTTGAAAAGGCTACTTCAAATAACTTATAGAGGCATCTAATTGTCGCAAAATATCAAGGTGAGGGTCACCTTAAATTGCTTCAAGGGGTATACAAATTTCAAAAAAAAATTAAGGAGGATCAATTTAAATGGTAGTTTCTAGAGGAGTATAATTTTTAATTTCCTTTTAAGGTGATTGCTACTCATAATAGATCCTAAAGGCATCCAATTTTCAAAAATCAGCTGAAGAAAAACCACTCCGAATTTCTTCAGGAAGCATCCAAATTTCAAAAAATATTTGGGGAAGACTACGCAAAATAGTTTATAAAAATAATCTCATTTTTAAAAAAGTGGGAAGGATGGCTACTCCGAATAGCTTTAGGAGACATCTAATTCTCAAAACTTTATCGGGGAGGGCAGAGTGGGGTGAGGGATATGGGTGGAAAGCAAGCCTATACAATATATATATTGCTTGTCCTTCCTTACAAAAATAAGGTTCCGTCGTCACTGATTTGGTAGCTGTAGATAATATCTACAATATAAAATTAAAACTATTGTTTTCTTTCTTGTGGGGGTGGGGGTGCGGGTTAGGGGGGTACACGAGTAAAGGGGATAAAGACCAATTTTAGCTCAAATTGAGCTCGTGCTGCCATCTGTTAGAGTGTTAGACAATTATAAGACAATCATGAGACCTTTCTAATGAACTTTAGATTGTGGTTAAAAGAGGTTTCTGTCACATTGAAATTATTTAGAAAAAAGTATTTGCTGGGGTTCTTGAGACATAATAGTTGTCCTGGAAAATGTATGTAATGTGACTTTCCCTCTTTTTCTCTTGTATCTTTGAAATGGTTTCCCAACAAAAAAAAGTTTATAATAATTCAAGGCCCGCTTATAATACACTCTTAAAGCTTTTATTACATCTATTTGCGATCTTGTGTAATGTAGGAAGAGGGGAAGTAGACGGGGGTTCCCTGCTTGCTTCTTCCTCCTCCCCTCTTCGGTGCACCAGTGCTTAGAAAAACACTGCATTTTACCATTACCTTTATTAATCTACTAAAGCTTAAAGATACACTTCATTTTCAACTTTTAAGTCTACTAGTCTATTTTAATTGAAACTTTATTTTAAGTTAATAATATCAAGTTGATCAAAGGTATTCTTACTAGGGAAGCTTAAGTGGAAATAACTTACATTAATGTATGAGGATTATTAAACCTTATTACATTTAATTTGAATTGATTTTAACTAATTAATAATATATATATATATAATCTGTGAATAATAAAATAATGTAATTAAACAACTATACATATTGCTATCAAGCTTAGAAACAATATATTTTATTTTAAGAGCTAAAAAATTGAATAACTGAGTGATAATTTAGGTAAAAAAATTCTGAATTGAGGTAAACCTCTTAATGGTATTAATTTAATAAATAAAATTAACTATTTTTAAGCGTGGATTTATTATTAGGTTTTATGTCAAAAAAGCTGCAGTCAGCCATTATAATAAACCAAGGCCGTAGCCAGCCAATAATTTTCAGGGGGGGAGGGGGGGGTTTGGGAGGGCACATCCCCCAATTTTCGGAGGCTAGAAAAAATTCTAAATATTAAACACCTCTAAAAGCTCTCTGAAGTGCTTTCTATTGTAGCACAGCCCCCTGATGATTTGTACTTGTACATTAATTTTGATAGTTTGAACCATAAATAAAGCCATATATATTTTGTTCATAAGATTTGGGGGGCGGGAGGGTGTTGGTGAATGTAAATGTTGAGATTACATGTTTAGATTCCCTCAAACACGTGGTTATTTTTAATAATCTCATAACATAAATTTTAAAGCGAGGTGAGAATTGTTTTATCAGTTTTGATGATTCATAACTGCCATTTTCATATGAGATAGCCCTACTGAAGTGTGGGAATATTCCTCTTCAAGTGGGCGGCGCTCTTAAGAACTCATCTCACCTCAAAGATAACACCTAACTTAAGTAGGTAACACAGCTATAACCAAGCGTTGCCAGTATAATTTCAATAAACCAATATGGTAGTAGTTTTATGTAACAATGATATTAATAAAGAAGTCCCCCAACAATATTTATTTTAGAACAAAAGATTGCCATTCAAGGGAATTCAAATGTGTTCTCAAACAAAGAAATAAAATGTTTAAAACAATTCAAAATTAGCTTGAACACGTCAGTGTCGACAAACTACAACAATAAACTTTAAACTCGAGGGAAGGAAGACTACAATCAAAAAGTCAATGGCGGTTAAGGACAACTTATTTTATTATCGCATCGGTCACCTGTAGATTTGCAACTCTCCCTTTTAGCACGTCTACCTCGTTTCTATCGGCGTGTGTCTCTGACAAGGTGTCCTTGATCCACTACATTGTTGTAATCTTGGCCTAGTACAATAGCGAGTGTCCCTCGTACACCTGTATTGTTGTACGTATTCCCATGACGATATACCAAGGTCCATGGGCGCCCATGTAGATTTTCCAAATGGGGGCAGATTATATCCCCATCTTCTGGGGAGTAGCAACCCCCTTCCTTCTCGAGAGAACATTTCAATAATTTTACTTTATGGGAGGGAATTTTAGAGAATCTGAGCATAACTCTCGGGTTTCTTGAGTTTCAAGAGCCAATTTTCGCAACAACAAAAAAGTTAACAAACAACCAAATATAGCTGTAGTTAATCCCATTGAAAAGAAACATATTTTTCATAAGTTTATCGAACAGAACAAAATGGAAAAGCTATCGAAGAGCAGATGGAATAAATTCTACATTTTATCATATATTAATGATTCAAAGTTGTCAATAGTAAATTTCAGCCAAATCCCAAATACACAATTTTATTTTTTCATAAAAATCAACAACAACAAAAAGTAAATATTTCAAAGTGATAAGGGGGGCTGGAGCCCCTTTTATCACCCATACCAAGGTAAGAACTATTCATTATGTAATTAGAATAAATTTGGCGTTGTATAGTTACAAGCAATAATAGTATACTGGCGTTTCGTTAAATAAACCATGAGCTAGTTTAATAACAGAAAAAACGTTATGATTATGTTACCAGTTTTTAATTCGAGTATTAAATAGAGTGACTAGTTTCCAGTGGCTCACCCAGGATTATGGTTCGGGGAAGGAGGGTATGGGGGGGGGGCTATTTGAAACTGTACTTGAGGAAGTAGTTACATTTAAAAATATAAAAGCTAATGAAAAATAGGTCTGAACAGACTATAGAAACTTTCTAAAATATAAATTTCTATGTATGTTGTATTAGGTTAAGAGCACTCAGTTTCTAAGTAGACACATTTATGTTACCATACAAACGTCAATTATAGATACACCTAAAAATATAAAGGATTAAGAAAATTGTTCAAACATTTAATAATGTGACTATTGTACGTATTCATAAATTTTAAAAATAAATATGGACACACACATTTCTTACGTTTGACCAATAATAAAATATCAGATTTGAAGAAAATTAGCTAATTTAAGATGGCCAAGTGTTGTCCAAATGGTTTGTATCTCTTACTGAGCTGATTTTATTCAAATTTGGATAAAAAAAATTTACAGGTGAAAAATACAATAGGTACTCAAATTCTTAAATTATGTGAACAATCAGTGGCGGCTCGTAGCTAAAATTAGTGGGGGTGCTGCTCCAGAAAATTTTTAGCTTTTGTTTTAAAATTGTGTAAAAGGAAAAAAACACATATAAAAAGAAAATTTATTCAAGAACTTGATAAAATCTTAACAAAAAAATACCAATTTTTTTTTTTACTTACTACTTGCTACTAATATATTTCATGTTGTTGCTTTTGCCTGGCTGAGATATTAGAATATCAGGTGTTGAATGACCTCTTTTCTTAACTGTAACTTTCTCATGGACTCGTGGAGCTGTTTAAGTTCACTTACAGTCACATAACTTATTTCTTGGGGATGCAAGGCCATGGTTAAAGTTTTCTGTTAAATAAAAGAACCGAAAAAAAAAATGAGTCAAATAGAATAGCTGGAAGCAGAATAATAATCTAATTCTACAATCTTCTACACTTTATCACATTCAAGAATATGGTACACAGTTTTTAAGCACAACACACGCTGAGTAAAAAAAAACTTCCACCATCATGTCAGAGCCGGCACTGCAAGAGCAACAGTGCTCTCTCTACCTGGCAGTCCCGCCTTCCTCCCGAACCCACTCCTGTGTGCGCATGCGCACAACAGTCAAACACCACGTCGCTGGCAATGTGAAGCGCACAGTTTCATACAAAGATTTTTGTATCTTTTTCATAAACTGGGGGATGGCTACTGAAGTACTGACATTAAGCTTAAGAAATATATATTGTACTACAAAAATAAATAAAGAATTAAAGAATAAAGGACTCATTATATTAAATGTTATCGATAATATCAAGTGGAAATAGGGGGTGCTGCAGTTCCGCAGTGCCTATACACGAGCCGCCACTGTGAACATTATTCTTAATCTTATCTTATTATTGAGCGAAACTTTATCAAAATAGTAGAGGCTACGTTCAAACCAAAAAACTTTATAAGTGTATTATTCTGCATTTTTTATTTGAGAACTGCGAAATTGGGATCAATTAAAGAGTTTAGTGTTTATAACGGTTATTTTTCTAATTTGTTGTCTTCTTTTAAAATATGATAAAACGGTGTCATTGGTCTGAATTCAACTGTTTTCTAAAGTAGAATACAGAAAAACGCAGCATGTTGAGACGTCTGGTTCAAGCTGTATTGCCTCCCTAATTTAGGTGTTACCTGTGACATGAGACGGGCTCTTAAGACGTCTGGTTCAAGCCGTATTACTTGTCTAAGCTGGGTGTTATCTGTGGGGCGAGACGGGCTATTAAGGTTAAAATCTTATCCTAACAATCACACATCAAATCGTGAGATTAACGTGAATAAACAAATACGTCTGTTTGACATGCGATGTGCATTATAAAAAGTGGCCTTGCAGATAAGCCAAGTGCATGATAAGAGCAACTGATCTATCAACGCTGCAGACAAATCCCCGTTAGTTCCACGGACCAACACCACTTTCTCGAGTTTCGACACTGGTCATCGCAGTGATCTCCTAGCGCTGATATCCAGTCTTCGGCTGACCGACCGGCTCTTTCCGTTCACTCTTCTTTCATGACATCGGGGGCGGTTCTTGACATCTGCAACTGTTGAAGAAGGCACGTGTTTATTGTTCCATGATTAATTTCAATAATTATCCTTTTTTTCGAGGGGTTTTCAAGATAATTTGTAATTTTTAAAATATTTTTTGAGAAACCATTATGTACTCACTTCATTTTCAAACATTTGTTCTAAAATAAACATTGTTGGGAACTTTATAATATACATTGATTTCTATATAAATAGAAACAATTCGATTTATTAAAGTCTCAACGATTTATTTATGAAATAAATACGTTAAAAATGTTTTTATAACGATGAGAATGTTAAGAAAAGTTTAATTTAGAACAAAAGTTTACTAAGCAAGCTATTTCAAATGGTTACCAACTGCAACAAAATGTAAAAAAACAACACACACACACACACATTCAAAACACTCGTGATCTAAGGTCCATATTTTTTTTCAGTTTTTTAGGGGGAGGTGGGATAAATCACACATTGTTTCATTAGATAGGCCTATGTTTAGTTTAGTTTAATTTTCTACGCATACTAATCTCAACAGTTCTTGGAAACCTTTCATGGGCATAAATAGTGGCATTTGAACAGGATTGTTTCTCGAGGGCTATATTGTAGAGCAATGTGACGTGTTCTTAGAAATACCGCATTATTTAAGAAGCTGCTTCATAATTTTAAATATTGTTTTCAACAAAATGTAGGCAAAAATTATCAGCAGATTTCTAATGAGTTATAAAGTTTAAATGTTGAGTTTAAAATTTAAATAAATTCAACAATGACTTACGAGAAAATATGTACGTCTGAGCTTAAAGCAAAAGGTTATAAACCTAGTTAAAGCCTGCCTCTGTCAAACAACACAATGTTTTGATAAGGTCACAACAGAACATTTTTAAGATAATGTAGGATTGTTTTATAGGGTTTGATGTAAGTTAAAGCACACTTTTTAAAAACAATTTAAACTTTTTTAACTGGTAAGAACTTCCACCTACATTTTGTAGAAAACAATACTAAAAGAGATCAAACCACTTCATAAATAATCCGGGATTTCTAAACGTCAGCAATCCCTCAAAGCTTCTCAGTGTTCTCATGTAGCACCCTTAATTGAAAGTTCCTGGTCAAATGCCGCTATAGGTGGTTGCCTACGGTGCAAAGTGCCAAGGGACTCATTTAAACACATTGCCATTATTTTGTATTTAAAAACTAATTGTGTGTGTAATCTATATAAGATAATAATTATGTCTAAATAAGGAAATAACATATATTTTATCCAATACTAAAAAATTATATATATATATATAAGTTTTATAAACAATATAATCACTTTTATGGTTTTGTGACATTTGGGTTCGTTTTGTCGCGAATCACTCTCATATTTAATTAAAATCTTAGGAGAATATTAAGAGAAAAATAAGGCAATCCTGGATAATATTTTTGAACACATTGAGAGGGTAAAGGTGGGGTCTAAACTTATTATTATTATTATTGGTCCAGTATTTTAAGCACACTATTATTATTACTATCATCAGCGTCATCATCACCACCATTTTCTAATCACCTTAATATAGAAAGAGTATTGTAATCGGTAAAATCCTATCTTTAGATTATGATTTGATGTTTGTCCTCCCCCCTACCCCCTTTTCATGTCCGTGCCTGGGGCTACAGCCAAAATGGTTTGATGGATTCCGTTTAAACTTGATATTTAGATGTTATGTGTCCATACTTCGAGATGAAAGAGTGATTTTTTTATTATTAAAACTCTAAAATTAAGGAGGCTACTGATGAAGAAATTTTGAAAAGTCTCAACTCTTTATATAATGGTCCTAACGATTTTGTTCAAAATTAATAACTGGGGATTATTTAGCAAGATAAATGGCGAAATTGTGTTTAGAAAAACTAATCTAACAACCCATTTTTACTCACATTGGTAGTCGTGTGGCCTGACGCGTCACTTTCGTGTTAGACTAGACTGCTGAGGACAGGAAGATTAGGGTCCGATCCCGGTCGGGTGTACTGAGGGAGATTTTTCCCTTATGGTGTTCCCTTCTCCCTCCACGCAAATGCGGATGCACTTCCTCTCAATTAGACCTTCATCATCCCTAACACATTAGTGTAATTAGTACATAGGCATATAACACGAAGGGGTAGTAAGCCTTATTAAAACCCTGCTCTAGGCCTATATGAGACCGTGTGTAAGAGTGTGTCCTACTATTTACCCATGTTCGCAGAAGCTACGATGCCGACTGGCGACGAACTCAGACTCGCGAGCGCGCGGAAGGGAGTTTGAATGTTCCTGTACTACGGGTTCGTGCGGAAGTGCGCGGTTCAGAGGCTGTGCCGTGCTGAGGTGCTTGTGGAGCAGAGGGGGAAGGGGGAAGGTGTTTCCAAGGCCTCCAACGTCGGCTCTCGTAACGTCTACACCAGAGTGGACCCCAGGAGAAGTACGCTCGCCACTGCCGCCCCTTCAAGAGGGAGTCCCGGACTTAGGTAAGAAACCAACGCTACCGTTTTCTTTGAAAGGGCTCTTTTACAAAACACAAACATAGTTTTATTTTTTTCGTTGCTGTCACTGTTGTTATTATTTACTATTATGACTACCCGCCTCCGTGGCCGAATGGTCTAAGGCGTCACTTGTGTTAGACTGGCCTGCTTATGACGGGGCTCGCAGCTAGGTCGGGAATACTGCGGGTAGATTACCTCTAAAATTCTTTCATCCTCATCCTTACCTCACCATGTATTTATATATTCTGAACAGGTAAAACACTAAATGATGCAGCAGATAACATGACTTGACGTATGGATACGTGAAAGTAGAACTATAGTCTGATTTCCATATATTAAAACCAGAGGGTAGGGCCCATAGCCTTTATCTCTTCCTCTCAAACAAGAAACAGTTTTTTGTTTTGTTTTTTGGCACGACGTCTTACTGCTCGTTCAAGTTACACACAAAGATACCAATTACAACTGAAGGGACAAACTACACAAATTTTCCAGGACAGCAACTTTAATATCTGAAACCCCGTAAGGATCTCAGCAAATATTCTTTTAAAAGTTAATATAAATATGACAGAGACCTCTCCTACCCATAATCTAAAGTGCGTTAGAAAGGTTTCATAATTGTCTCATGATCGTCTAACAGATGGCAGCACTAAATTAATTTGAGTTAAAATCGGAATTTTTACTTATTCTCCCTGTACCCATTAATTATTAAAAATGGAAGACAGTTTCAGCATTTTATGAAACCTAAAACTATCTAAGATACTGACACTCACAATACACCGCTATGTAGGGAAACTCTTGACGTTTGTTTCAGAAACTTACAAAGTTTCGGGTGACCTGGTGGTCTAGGGGTAAGGTGTCAGACCTCTATGCTGGCGGCCGGGGTTCGATCCCCGGTCCCGGCAAAGATTTATCTGATTACCAAACCCTTCCTTCACCACAAGACATCTTGTGAATGTGAGGAATGCCAGGCCCCCATCGTGGTTCGGATTCCACGTTAAACTGTAGGTCCTTCATTTCATCTCACAATCACCCTACCATTTCACATTAGCGTAAGTGCGTATAACCCGAACGGGTAGTAAGACGCGGTGCTAATAATAATAATAATAATTACACATTAGCGTAAGTGAGTATAACCCGAACGAGTAGTAAGACGCGGTGATGATGATAATAATAATATAGCTTCAACGTGAGTATCCTTTGTCGCAAGGTACACACCATCGCGTTAGTTGAATTCTTGCCAAACACGCGTTATCATATCTTTATCAACTCCGGCAACAAGGGTCCTGATACATATTTTCAGATCATCAAAATAAACAGGAAGCAGAGGGACGAAGACCTTGTCTGACATATCCCTATAAAATAGTCACGTGTTGTTAGACCGGGACGCCGTGGTGGCAAACTTGGGTGTGACGATCAAGTTGTTGCCTGTTGCGCGGGCTCCGTCCTGTTAGAAGTTGTCACTGTCTTCGTGCCGGTTTGGTGAGCGTCTAATGTTTAACGACGTGTCGACATCCCACAGCACTGGCGCATTTTGGCGACTTATAATCCTCAAGCAACAATGGTGCTTGTGCGGGATCCCCCAAAGTGGGATTTATTCTGTATCCCGTAAAACAAAGTATAGAACAATGCAACGGGAAGTTTTTAATTGTATATGCTAATGATTTGATGTATGCCTTGCGACTGAAGTTGTTCACAACGAACAACTGTAAGTTTCTGAAACAAACTTCAAGAGTTTCCCTACATAATGGTGTATTTTGGGTGTCAGTATCTTGGATAGTTTTTGTTTGATAAAATTTTGGAACTGTCTATTTCGTTTTTAAGAACCCTAACTACATACATCCGCAAGAAACTGTTAATGTAGCTCCAAAAAAACTCTGTACTTAATCCATCCTCACTAACTTTCTCCACACTTCCCTATCCTTGCATACTCCCCTCGCTTCAACAACATCCACACACCGAGTCATTCATGCTCTTTTATCATAAAATTCTTAGTGTTTCTCTTTTTCACACATTCATATACAACATTTAGCCCAACATACATGGCCTACCCCTTCCTTATGATCCACACACTCTACCTTCATATTTTTGTTTCGTCACTCGATCCACACTCACCCTCTCAACATGGCCAAACCAACGTAAAACGCTTATTTCACAATTACCTATTGGATTCCCTTTCAAACCACATTCTTTCAGCTCCCATTCATCATGACTCTGTCCATGAGAGTTTTTCCACACACATATCTTAGATATCTAATTCCAACCTCATTCTCCTTGCTCTTGTGTTTCTCCCGACAAAACTCACGCTTCACATCCATAAAACAATGTTGGCGCTAGCACACTTTTATATATTACCATATTTGCCTCTTTCGATACTATTTCATTCTTTGCAATAGTCCACACACATCCAACAACTCTCCGAGATGCGATCAATCACACGTCTGTCGAGTTCACCATCTATCCTTCCATTTTTACAGAACATTCTGCCCAGATACACAAAATAAGTCACTTGTTCTGACAGTTTTCCATTTATACTAAGTTGACAATTATTATTATTATTATTAGCACCGCGTCTTACTACCCGCTCGGGTTATACGCACTTACGCTAATGTGTAATGGTAGTGTGATTGTGAGATGAAATGGAGGACCTACAGTTTAACGTGGAATCCGAACCATGGCGGAGGCCTGGCATTCCCCACATTCACAAGATGTCTTGTCAGAGGTGAAGGAAGGGTTTGGTAATCAGATAAATCTGTGCCGGGACCGAGGATTGAACCCCGGCCGCCAGCATAGAAGNAAATCTGTGCCGGGACCGAGGATTGAACCCCGGCCGCCAGCATAGAAGTCTGACACCTTACCCCTAGACCACCAGGTCACCAAAGTTGACAATTATTTCCTGATCAATCGGTAGCGTGTCTGTCTACTGAGCCAAGGGTCCCAAGTTCGATTCCTGAAATGTCCGAAAAAGTTATCATTGGTGAAATGTGGGTTTCCAATTTCTAAGTGATGAGTTTAACAGTCGAGGGCTGGGTGTTGTGTTCGTTCTAGATATAAGTTAGTTTATGAGTCACGTGCTGATATAATCAGTCGGCTCAGAAAGTGCACGTTAAATAACTAAAAAACAATCCTAGCCCGTTATTATCAAATACTCTCACCTTAGTCCATTCTGCCTGGCGCCACTATAACTGCGCTAACGTGGTAAGGTCGAATTAAGAGAAAGTGTACCCGCATTTGTGTGGAAGGATAATGTAAAATCATTTAGTAAAAAAAACCTCAATACACCCAACTCTAATTAGGACCCAGTTCTCCTCGTGCTAGGCAGTCCAGTCTCTTGTGAGAGCGATGCCTTGGACCGTGCGACCGCTGAAGCGGGTGATTTCCTTGTTGAAGTACTGTTTTACAATCGGCTATAGAAACTACCTCCAGACCTGGTGGAAGGGTTTCGTGCGGCCAAGGCGAGATTTAAAATTTGCACCTCAGTTGTATTTTGCATAGTAATAATAATAATAATAATAATAATAATAATAATAATAATAACAAATTGCCAAAACACCGACCTAAACAATAAAAAATAACAAAAAGAGATACGAGTAAATAAATAAAAAATACGTATGGACCTCCTTTCTCCCCTTTTAATCAATTATTGAAAAAATATTGTCCCTTCTTCCCTTCCTTTTCTTAACGTATTTTCCTAAGCTTTTAATTAAATATCAAAGTGGTTCGCCGAAAAAGCTACCCCAGATGTCATAAAACCATAAATATGATTATGTTGTTAATCATTCTTTTAAGAAAATATATTCTTAAAATTATAATTTCTAGCTGGTGACCTGGCGGTCTAGGCGTAAGGTGTCAGACTTCTGTGCTGGCGGCCGGGGTTCAATCCTCGGTCCCGGCAATTATTTATCTGATTACCAAACCCTTCCTTCACCTCTGACAAGACATCTTGTGAATGTGAGGAATGCCAGGCCTCCACCGTGGTTAGGA
>CABEEJ010003842.1:0-74814 GCA_901482245.1 Timema douglasi
TTAGAAACTCACTGTAAAACATTGTGTATTTTCTTTTATTATATTATTATGCCCGTGCGAAGCCGGGTTGGGCTGCTAGTACATACTAAAGCAATAAATTTAGTGTAATTTTGGGAGAATAATTTCTTTATTGCTATTCTCTGTAATTTTTCTGACAACTTACCTTTAATGTGAGACATTCTGTCACAAGAACTAGAACTGGGCCAGTCTGGAAGATGATCCAGAGCCACAGTGCCTTCATGAAACTAACACCAACTAATTTTATAATATTAGGTAGATTTTAAGAAATTTTAATTTGTAGGCGAGAAATTGTAGGGCAGACGTTCAGCTCTATAACAATATTTAATTCTACGCTGCATTATTTAAAAATATGGATACTATTAATTAAATTATTGTTTTTTATTCCAATTTGTTTTCATTAGTAATATATATTAAGTTTTTAAATGGCCACAAAGTTCAATCGGGCACTCTTTTTTAGGTCACCATTATGCTCCGGGGTGCCAAATTAGTGTTAAATGATGTGCCACACGATATAAGACCACCCTAAAATTTTACGATTGAGAATCGAATGCTATTTCAAAGAAGAATTAAAGGTCACTACTGTTTTCCGAACTAAAAAAATAGTCGGAAATTATGTATTACTTAATAATGTAGCCCACATAAATGTTGACAAAAATTAAACGCAATTTTTTAAAAGCTACATTTATGAATCCTAAGGAATTTGTTTTGCTACACTTCTAATATAGCTTTCTGAGATCTAATATGCATGCCTTCAAAGCGGCTCGCTTGCATAAAAAAGTTCAGTATTATATCAGCTACGGGAAACAAAATTCAAGATGGCTGCATCAATAATTTAAAAATATTGTCATATTCATAAAATATATTAAATTGAGATGTTTGGAAATTATTTTGATTGCAATCAACGAGAAAAAGATTAAAAAAACACACACACAATAAACACAATCAGTTGGGATACTTATCATTTAATGGAATTTGTTGGCCACCACCTTGAATTATGAGTGCTATACAAATGTATTCAAGTGGTACCTACAATTATATGAAAATAAATACCCTAAACAAAACATACCTACAAGCAAATTAATTTACTGGACTAAATAAGGGTTGAGTGAAAAATCTTTATTTGACTACCGGACCAATAGGGCTATTGAACTCTAGGTGATCGAGTAGTTTACTCATATTTGGTTACCTGTAGTATACAAATGCTACATATATATGAACAGCTGGTGAATGAAAGCAAATAATAATTTTAATACATTCACTATATGTGTTGAACACTAATTGTTTTAAAGGAATGTATTTAATTCTAAAATATATTTTTTTCTAATTTTTACATTATATTAAATTCTCAAATGTCACATGTAAATTTTAATTAGAGGTTTTATTAACATTTTACATAAATCTTTCCTAATTGAATAGAATAATACATTATCAAGCTCTAAAGGCGCAACTAATTAAGAGCCAATATTCTTTGTTATTTCTTGTCAAAAGTAAAATAATGAATCATTTGTTTCTTTGAACATACAATTTTTAAAAATTTTCATGTATGTTTTTTACAGCTTAATGGTTTACCTAGTGTAAATAGTGTTTCTATATTACAGTAATGTAGTCCTAAAATAAGCTTAATATATTGCACTACTATATTCCAAGTCCATCTATGATTATCCCTTTCAGCGCCAGCGGGTCATCTGTAGTAGTTCTTGAAATATTTTCATATTTAAAAAAGCCCATAAAATTACTCCCCATATCTACGTTGAGGGTTGTTATCTATGATTAAAAGAATTAAAAAACAAATAAATACGTTAACACTTTTAGCAATATTTAAAAAACTTGGCTTAATTTAAAATAGTTTTATTTTCTGATATATTATTACTGATATTGTAAAACTATTAAATTTTAAACACAACTAATAGATTATAGTAAAATATATGTTACAATAGTCTGCATTTATGATTTTTAAAATCAATTTCAAAATTTTTTAGTAAAACTAAAAAAAAAATTAAGCTCTTCTGTTGAAGAGTACACTTAAAAATATATTTAACTACTCAAATCATCATAGCGAGCGTTACCGTGTTCTTATTCGTGTTTGAATTATTAAACTATACATTAAGTACCTTCAAATTAAAACAATATATAGAGACTATTTTAAAACATCTTCTAAAATTATAGACTAATATGTTCCGTGTGTTGATTTGCAATTTGTTGAAAAAAGACTACTGATAGCCCAATTGGATTTGATGTGTTTTAACACTCAAAGAATAATAACCATAGTATCCTTCTACCAATCCGTTGCATAACCTATAATCAATACAGGCGATTTTTTTTAGATATAATAATGGATTAAATAGAAAGGCTATTATTTTTATTAATTACGGTTAGAGCCGAATCTGGATATCATATCGCCCAATGACGGAGAGATCAAGGTTTAAATCTCCTTTGGATGTATTGAGTTTTACTTCCAAAGTATTTTTCAATACTCCCTCCACACAAATGCGGGTTCAATTCTGCTAAATATATAAATATAATCTTTCTCAACTCTAATATAATTAGTGTAATTAGTACATAAGCGTATAACTCGAATGGGTAGTAAGACGTGGTACTGATGAAAAAAATAGTCTAGTCCTGACAGGTAGAAATATTAGATATAAAAGCTCATACTGTACTTATGAATTTTATACTAAAAAAATTTATTTAACGAAATGTTTAACCAAGTGTGAATTATTTTTTTCCATGTTTATTGAGAGCAAAATAATTCAAACTAAAGCAAACTTGTTATATATTTATTAATAATACACTTTTTTAATATAAACTTTAGCTATATAATTTTGTGTTAATGTTTAAATGAAAAAAATTATATATTATAAAGAAGGTGGATGGGAGTTATAAAAAAATAAAAAAACTCATAGTATTCAATTTTAGTCAAAAACAAATTTTTTGATCTACATTTAGAGTCCTATACACCATACATATGGAGTAATATTACAACAAACACTTTTTTTTAAGGTTTGGAAAAAGTATTATTTCCGTAGCTTATGAATAATGTTTGGACTGAACGTTGTATTTTTTTTATGTTTTAAAATGTTGCGTATACTTTTTTTTACGTCCCCCATATATATATATATTTTTTTTTGCTCTGTGTTAGTGTTGTAACGGGGCCAAGGGAACTGGACAGGGTATCCCCCTTAGTGAAAAACTACATGCATTATTCACGTATCCTGCCACACCTCTTGCTAAACTAACAAACAAACGGACAAGAGAATAAAAAAAAGTTCGCAAAATAACAGGCAGTGGAACAATTTAAAAACTTCACATAGACTGACAAGTATTGTTGAAAGTGTGCCTGTGGTTTCACACAGATTTATAAAATGCACATTTTCAATCAGTTAAATCTAATTTCTTTGTTTGAAAAAAAAACATACTTAATTTGCATGACTCTAAAAACCTGATTGATAAAGAAATATGTCTGTGTATGTGAGATTTACAATTGTATTATTTGTTTTGTCGAAGAATTTATAAAAATGTATTTAAAGTGACACATAAATATTCAGGGCTAGGTCTAAGAGTCACATTAAACAAAAACTCCATGGGGTCTAACACAACCGAGCTATGTCAAATGAACTCGACCTTATGTTGTCAAAGATAGCCAAACACAGGAGTAGAGAATGTCATGTGGTGAGCGCAACAAACCCTCCAGCCGTTAATTTTAGTTCACTGGTCTTTAAGCTACTACTTTTTTAAGCCAGTAGCTCCTCATTTGCCCTCACTAGGCTTAGTTCGATACCGTTCCAGGCCTACTGCTTCCCAGAATAATTGGGAATAACCGGGGGTTTAACTTGGGAACTCTGGCTTTGTAATCAAGATTTCTTAAATTAAATTAAATCCATAATGATTGTATTGTTATATCTTAAGTATGAACACACCATAGAATTAAATTAAGCTCAGCTAAATAACAACCAGCTTCTGTGGCCGCATGGTATGAGGTGCTGCTCTCACCATAGACAGGCGGACGATGACGGGGGTATCAGGACTTGATCCCTGTCAGGTGCACCTAGGGTGGTTTTCCATAAATAAATGTCTACGCTACCTACATAATAATACTGGTGCAATTCCTCTAAATTCAACCTTACTCATCAAGAAAACATTAGAGTAATTAGTGAATAAACTTATGGTCAGAAATGGTGGTATGACGTCGTGCTAAATATATATTTATTCATATATATAAAATACATATAAATATATTTTTCAAATTAATTTTTGTTAACGTATCTCAATCATTCCCAAATATATTTTAATTAATTCAATTATAATAGTTTTAATTTATTCCTATAAATAGGAAATATTAATTAGCTCGTTCCTAAGAGCAGATGTTTATTTGTAAATTCTAATTCACCATGTCATAGAAGATATATTTTTACTTTGTAGAGACATGAAATTTACTGTAGTTACGAAAAATATGCATCTTGAATCGTTTCTAAAATGTTAAAATCTTACTTTTTTTTGTCTCTTTGAAATAATTTGTCATCTTATCCCGTTGAGAGGAGAGGACTTTTAAATTGCGCTTCAACGTATTTCTCTTATATTCTTTATTTCAAAAGAAATATCCCGTCATTTGGGAGTTATATAAAAGTATTTTAAAAGTAAACTTAAATTTATGTATATTTTTAAAATTATAAATATGGAAAAAATTGAAAAAACACATAGTTATCAAAATATCTTCGCACTCTTTAATAATAGTGTTATAGGCGGGAAGTTCATTCAATATTAAATTAAATATATTCTAAATTTTCATCCATCTTACAATTTGAGAACGTTTTTGTTAATGCTGTGAGAGATATTACATTAGATAGAGTAGTAAAAACAGTTAAAAATTAATATTTAAAATTAAGTTTAAATACGTTTAAATTATGGTAATAATTATGTACCGAATTTGATTGGCAACAATATTCAGGCAGAAATAAATTAAATATTTTTGTTCATAATAAATTGAGAAATTTCACACCTAATTTTAATACTTATTAATTTATAAAATATAAAATTAGATTTTGAATTTTAAATTATACTTAAAAATACATTTAATAGTTAATATTAATGTTCTTAGTAGATTAATAACTAAAAATGCTCTAATTTAAGGCATGTTAAGTCTTTTATAAATACCACCTTGAATATGTTAGATTTATTGTGATTTGTTATTCATTAGATCCCAATTCACACATTGTTATAAAATATTCATTTTAAGTATTGAAATTCAAATTTGAATTGTTTAAGTGGCGTTTTATAAAATCGTAAGATTATATTTATACTCAACAAAAATGTATATAGTCTGACAAGTTCTATGCCAAGAAAGTTGTCTAAGACAATATTATCTATTTTCATTATTTGAATAATAATCACTGCTATCGATACATTTGTTCATTGAAAACTCGTTTTTAATCTGTTATTTTTAATATATAAACCAATGTGTGAAAATACTTAGAGTGAAATTTAAACTGCCGTTTACAGGAATTAATTTATATAAAAGTGATTGATAACAAATTTACACGAAAATTGGATGAGTTATACTATTAGAAATATTGCAGGTTCGATGGCCATGTTAATGGGTAGGATTAAAAACTATTTTTTTCCACGAGACTCCCTAAAAAAATGCAGTCGTTTATTTTCAATAATCAATCACGCTCTATCCTGCAATACTATAGGTTTAAATAAATAATAAACGTGTTAGAATTCTGATAATTCAAATACAATATAAGAAGATTTTATAGTTTAAATTAGGAAAATTTAAATGTTAGTCACAGATAAAGAAAATATTTATATGTCCATTTATTTTAATACGTATATATAATTATCTATAAATTATTTAAATAGACAAGAGATACTTCATGAATAATTGTCCAGATAGTTTGGAAAGTTTAAATTTATAATTTTAGTAATGTAGTTTGTTACAGATGACATCAGTACATTACTAATAATATTAATAATAGATAAAATAGATTATGCCATTAAAGTAAATATTATATATGCTATTTGCTTTGTTTACTTTTGTGAAAACATTGTAAATTCTATTAGAGATTAAACTTGGTAATTTTTTATATGACTCCAAGCTACTTGTGAATTAACTTGCATATGTTTGAATCTTGATTTTATTGAAATCCTTTAGCTACTGTTGGTTAATGCATATTTCATAATGTATCAGCTGCATGTTTAATACTAAGCATATATTCACTACGAGCTTTCAAGGAGAACGTAAGCAGTAAAAACGAAATTTGTTTCTAGAATTTGACATATGATGGGAATCCATCTCATTAAATTTTTGTGTAGTACTTGATATAGGAGCACCGTAGTACCTAGTCATTCCACAAAACATAAATGTGTTGCGTAACTGCCTACTAATCCCCTTCAACAATAAACTTTTTACTAGATCTATTATATGCATTTAATATTTAATATGCGTATAACTCGAATGGGTAGTAGGATGTGGTGCTAATAATAATAATAATAATAATAATAATAATAATAATAATAATAATAATAATAACAACAATAATAATATTTAATATGTACTATAGTGTGAAAATCCTAAATTATCACAGTAACCAGACCTTAAACTATCTATTTACTATCTTGTCAAAGAGAATAATTGACTTCATTTTAGATTAATATTTGGGTCTCTGCGGAACGTTATACTGAATAAGCTAGGCTATCACTCAGAGTTTAACTAGTAATAAGGGCTTCGTATTCTATTATCCATGCTTATTTTCCACCTAATTTATATTCTACACCAGAGCCATAATAAGTTGAATGATTAAAATTTAAAACGTCTATGAGACTAAGCAATTTTGGTAATCTTTTCTCAGATAATATTTTCTAATATTTTTATTTTAAATTTTACTTTGGAATTTTTTTTAAATACAACTTTGTTAATTTAACTGGTATATAATATATTGTTGGGCCTTACATGTATTTGTTAGTATCGGCGGTAGTATAATGGTCCAATATCTGATATTATATTATATGAATACATATATTACTCTATATTGTAATTGGTGACCTGGCGGTCTAGGGGTTAAGGTGTTAGACTTCTATGCTGGCGGCCGGGGTTCAATCCTCGGTCTCGGCAAAGATTTATCTGATTATCAAACCCTTCCTTCACCTCTGACAAGACATCTTGTGAATGTGAGGAATGCCAGGCCTCCACCGTGGTTCGGATTCCACGTTAAACTGTAGGTCCTTCATTTCATCTAACAATCACCCTACCATTACACATTTGCGTAAGTGCGTATAACCCGAACGGGTAGTAAGACGCGGTGCTAATAATAATAATAAGAAGAAGATATTGTAATTCAATATCTAAGGTATGATTAAAACTATTTGTAAATATTCACGGATATAATATATCAGCTAGCCTTCTTCAAATAACTTTTTATATTATAAATATCTAAATAGAAAAAAATCCACTCCAAAATACACGCTTCATTGGCTACATGGTCTAAGGCGCTACTCTCACAGTAGACTTGACTGTCGATGATGGGCAGATCGAGGCTATAATCTTGGTCGGGTGTACAAAGGGTAGTAATTACAAAATGGGTTATCGCTCTCCCTTCATATAAATGAGGGTACACTTCCTCTAAATATTAACCTTTCTCATTCCTAAAACTATTAGAATAATTAGTACATAAGCATAAAGTCCGAACGGCTAGTAAAATAGTGTACTTTACTTTAGACATACATAGAGATAACACCAGGATGTTCTAGACCTTATAACGTATTCAATAATAAACCATTGCTAAATTCATTTTAATCTATAAAAATTATTTTAGCACCATGTCTTACCACCCATTCGTGTTATATGCTTATGTTAAATTTAAATAAATATCCCTAAATGTTAAATCATATTTAAAATAGAATAAAACAAAAGTCTACACTCGTTTCCATTGGAATTAGAAATATTGGTAAAATTAGCTATCGATCATTAATAGAATTTATAACTGGACAAAATTTGTTAAAATATTTTTTTCTTAAAATAATTATAGCTACAAGAGCTACTAAATTTACAGTCAACCTCAAACGTAAAAAAGTAACAACTCACACAATAATTATTATCAATAGAAAAAATAGTCTATTTGCAAAAGTAGAAATGGAACTAAAGCAGTTTGTAGAGACTGCAACATAGCCTGAAACTAAATATAATCTATTCCTAAACTTTCTCCCACTACCTCATACTATTACCGAAGGTTGATCACAATAGACGTAGTGATGTTGCCCTCAGAAATGAACACTAACATTTTGATTGTGTGGATGTGGAAGGCTCACACTATACTAAAGTTTATCTTAAACAATTAAAATTATTTGTGTCATTTTGTTATATTGTAAATTTATAGATTCTCAAATGTACTTTTTAATAAATGAACTAATGAATTAATAAACATGTATAGTACTAGTTTTCAGGACTGTCTACAACAGGCAAAATATTTTATTAAAAGTCAACCTTATAAATCATAGCCCTCTAATTATAAGTGCATGTAATTTTAGCCTTTGCATGTAAAAAAATCTTACTTTCGTAAAAGTGGATTAAGTGAGAGTGAACTAAATAATTGAAATTTTTTACTAAATCAACTTTAAATTTTTATACGAAGAGTCAATGAACAATTTGGCAATAGTAAACATAAATTTTGTTTAAGATTTGAACTTGTATCTAAATTAATAGTTATTGAGAACACCAGTTTAACTGAGATGCGCCTTAACTCAGATTTAAGGTTATTGTAGGATCTATAAGAGCCAAATTATCTGTCGATGAGAATCATAAAGTTTGGGAAAGATATTTTAAAATTGTTGTAGATTTTTGTCCATTTTTGTCACTGTTAGGTTGTTTCATTATATAGATATTATTTAATATTTAAATACCCAAGGGCCATGATTATAATGCCTTTTTTAAGTTTAATTTGTATGGCAGTATTACTGAGGGCGTTAAACCATTTAAAGCACACATAGACAATTACCTTTTTCCCGATAATCCTTACAGTCGTTAAGATATCCGTTATATCACCCGGTGACTCCCTTATTTAATTCAGTGATTTTTAAAAGCGGAAACCGCAATGCCAAATCGGGTCCGGCAGCCAATATCTTGGAAATAATAGTATATATACTCAGGTTTCCCTAACCCATCATTACTATGTCCTCCGAGCTTAGTCACGCATGTAAACAAACGCCGCGGGAGATTCAGGAACTGATTACCCCATTCCTACCATAGGTCTTTGTCGTCACCGTAAAACTGGGAGAATCCCCCCCAACCACCTCCAAACTTCCATTGGTGGGAGAAATGTGCTCATCTTCCCATGTACTTAGGATTCACACGTCAGGGAATTAAGTCACAACTTAGGAATCACTTTTACTCAAAGAGGACATCAACATATATTTCCCTACTGATAGTCAAAACTCTATCATAATAATCATTCTATAAAAGGGATTTTACCCATGTCGGCCCGTGTAAGCCTTCAAAGGCAATGAAGCACCTAGACCTAGAAATCACCCTAAAAAGGGCTTTAATCTTGCGTTGTCACACAAGGACCTCGTTTAGGTGGTTTTACCAGTCTTCACATAAGGTTACCAACCAATTAACGTGTGGAAGGCAGGGAAGGGGGGGGGGGCCCTTCCCCCACACAGGAAACTTTGATGGTAAATGGTAAACACCCCAAACGTTGCCTGAGGACTGCCACGAGGAGGCATTATTCCAGGACTACTGGATGAAGAACATCCTGCAGACAGAGGTGGGAAACCTCTAGTCCTGTCAGAGCTAGGGCAGTTGCAATGAGTGCAAGCACATCTCAAACCCATTAGTTTTCAATCCTGACCCAGTGCTACTACCCATCCATCCTTAAAGTAAACTGAATTCATATGAATGTAACTATGTACTTAGCCATCTAGATGATTTAATGAAGTGGCCTACTTGGAGGTTTCGAAGCTATTTTGCAAAGCGTGTTGCATCTTAACTAGACGCACCTAAGCAGTCTTAGCAATATCATACTTACACGCCAATATACAAAATGAATGAGGGGAAGAGAAATGAGAAATTAACTCTGAGAGGGCTCTTGTCTATGTGCTTATAAACCTTCTCCTCTTCATTAGAGGAGTTAACACAATCACTTTAATATTTGCGCCTTGAAAACATTGACTTACCTTTAAATTTTACCTTATTATTATTTCCTATTCTCTATAGACATATGTCTTCTCGGACTTTTTAATCTACATCCTGGTGGGAAGACTGCTTCCTATAGACCATTTTAACAACGAAAACAAATATCCTAATATGTAGAGGATTTATAAAAAAAAATGCTTTTACCAAAAAAAAAATTCCTAAAGATAAAAATAATGATTGTGTGACACTGTAGGACAATTTTTAGAATTATTTAAACACTTATGTTTTTTATTAACGTTAAATCTTTAAAAACCGCTGATTAAAACGTTAATAATTCATAAACTTGGGAAATCTTACCTTGATCGGCCATGACGTGTTAGGTAGGCAACATTCTTAAAACCTCCTCATTTATTTGAGAAACCTCGTAATTTCGTGGACACAGAATAACCTTTAGAAATATCGGTTGGGCTCACAATACTTTGAAAAGTTTTGTGATATAACGAGTCGTGGGCCAATAACTCCCCTGGTCTTCCATTATATTATTTAAAATGGGATTTTTTTTTAGTTTTAAATCACTCACATATTTAATAAGAAAATAATGGAATTCAGTGTCGGTTTCGTATACATGGTTGTTATACCGGATAATAGTAAGCTCCTTTTACAGCCAAGAGTATTTATTACTTGTCTGTATGATTCCTGCACTGTGAGAATACGGAATAGTTTGTAAACATTATCAGAAGTCATCCCCCAACAGTAAATTTTTTGTCCAAAATGGTAAATGAACATTCATTTATAACCTCCTCTGTAACGAATAAATGATCGCATCTAATACAAAGCTTGGAGCCCTGATTTACACATCCCATATTGGTATTTTGACATCTTAAGATGGACACATCATTCAATTTCATCCTAAAGTAAGTTCTTGTTCCACATTCAACTTTAAATACATGCTGCTGCAAACTTTTTCTTACGTGTTCGTATAAGACATATCTTGGGGGATATCCGGCGGGGCTATGTAGACTTCTTTTATTT
The DNA here is from genome assembly GCA_901482245.1 of Timema douglasi. Lineage (NCBI taxonomy): Eukaryota > Metazoa > Arthropoda > Insecta > Phasmatodea > Timematidae > Timema > Timema douglasi. The sequence goes on from CABEEJ010003842.1 coordinate 11,180, forward strand.
AAGGTCATCCAATTTTCTGCCTTGTACGATAAGTATGCCTCAAAAAGCTTTGAAAAACATGTTTTAACGATAAAAGCTATGGAGAGTATGATCATAGCGTTTCCTGGAAAAATTCTCTGTAAAGATGTTATTAAAATATCTTACAACTTCTTAGATACTGCCATGAGCTAATTACACAAATGAAGGTAAATATCTTCCTGAGAGAAATCGGATATCACTAAAATAGATTATTTCTGTCAATGTGTCCTCCCACACTGTTTCATAATCAATATTATTCTTAATTAGAGTAGTCACTGATTTGTCTAAAAACATATATATTTAAATGAAAGCTTAAATTAAATCAGCCTGTTGAACATTACCTGAGTAATTTATATATTTGGCAAAGAAAACTTTTTTTTTTAACTTTCTAATGTGAATACGAAACAACAAACAAAACTATGAAAACAGGTAATTGTATTATAGCTGCAATGTATTTGGATATTACATTTGAATTTTTATTATATTTCCTCATTTATTTTTAAATAAAATTTTTTTGTCGAATAATTAAAATTACTTTATAAATAATATTTTTAATTTTCAAACTATTATTTTTTTATCTCTTTTTGAGTGAAAATTTAGTGCAACTCTTGGGTGGTTCCCCTACAATTTTACCAGACTTAAGTATTCTAGTTCATTGAGAACTACAAAATACTTTTTAGATAGGTTTGCAGATACATATACAGACAGCATTAGACATTTATTAATATAGATAGTATTGGAAAAGTCAGCTATATAATATACTTTGACTGTAGAGTCAGAATGCACTTAAAGTTATGACTGGCAATAACAAAACATAATAAAGATACTTTAGTGCTTTCATACTTAAAGCCATGTGATCTATGGCTAACATTTGATTTAGATATATTCAACACATAAAAATATATTTTCTAATATATTAAAATTTTTACTTCAAAATAAATGTTTTATTTTAATTACGAACTTTTATGAATTATTGTATTTTATTTTATTAAATAAATATATATCTGAACAAATATATTTTAAAAATTTAATACATTTATGTATATTAAAAACCCTGTGAAAATATATAATTATAATAAGCAAAGTCTACACATTAAATATTAATTATTTATTATATTTAAATCACGCCTTGAGCGCCATGTTGCTTTACTCTATATAAAATCAAAATTCATTTGCCAACTATGAAATGGACACTTTTAGTGGATGTTATGTGACTCTTGTACTGATAATCTGGTTTTATCTCTCACGTTCACTGATGCAAGGATATTGCTACGAATAACGAGATACAGTTAGGATGAATATTTAAAAGTTTCATCATGCTATCATTTCAAAAATTCCGTTAACGGCTCAGTTGGCAATCGTGTCCGTATATGTGTGTTTTTCTACACTCTATGAAATATATATTTGTATCAGAAAATAACATTGCATGTATCAAATTGTGATTCACTTTTAAATTATATTGAGAAGCTCTTTATAAAAGGCATTGTTAGATAATATTTTTTTAAAGTAAGAATTTCAAAGTCTACAAATTAATTAATAATTATTCAAGTATGTAATTTTTACTATCACCAAGTCTTACTCTGCGTTTATACTATACGCATATATGATAATTATTCTAATGGGCTATGGATAAGTAAGGATGCGTTTTAGACTTAATACTCGCTTTGCTCGTTGTGTCTCCGCCCCCCAAACCCTCAGTGAGTGTAAACTAATGTAATTCCAGTGTTGTTTTAAACGGTAATTTATTTTTACAATTTTAGTATTCTAGCTGTCCCATAAGTGTGTCAGAAAATTAAAAAATTGATCTAAAATCTGCAAAATTTACCTAAAATAAAAAAATCTAGCTCTGGTGCAATCTGTTTTTTGATAATTTACCGTTTAGCCACAAGAGGCTTCCAAAGAAATGTCCGCACTGACTTTAAAGTTGCTCCGCCATTTTGAATTTTTTTCGGGGGCTAAAAATTAAAATTTCTAACTTTTTGGAATTTTCCCTATGTTACAGGCTATAAGCTATAGGTTTGCCAGATTTCAAGCTTATAGCGGATATGGAAGTGGGTAAACAATAATGTCAGTAATTGACTGAGCGAGCGAGTGAGTCAGCCGTGTGGCTTTACAGTATAGTGATAGCCACATTTGCGTGAAAGGAGAGTGATAAACTAATCAGGGAAAAAAACACTCTCATTAGACCCGATAGGGATTTTAATCCTGATCGACCACTATCAGCTGGCCAGCCTAGCACGTGTGTTAATTATAATAAATATGATAGCTTTATTTATATAACATACATTTTTATTGATGATAAATGGTAGAAAGTATAGTAGACAAATTAACCCATGCAAATTTAATTATCATATTCTTACGTTAATTTTTCATTAATCTATCTAACTTCGTTTAACTCAAATAAACAAATTTAACTCACGTTTATCCTGAAACTTGAATCGCTAAGATTATAACGTAAGCCAATAATTGGATAAAGAATTAATAATACTCATGTCTGTAAATATTGGAGAGTATATATATTATTATATAGATTGAAACATTTTTCCTAACACAGCACTATTTGCGATAAGGATGGAAAAATTAAATTATATCTTTCTATAAAAACTCTATTTTATTTATAAACGTAAGACCCAAAATGAATACATAAAAATAAATATATAATTTAATTTTTCAATCCTTACATATATATTTATTTTTATGTATTCTTTTTGGGTCTTACGTTTATAAATAAAGCAGAATTTTTATAGAAAAATATAATTTAATTTTTCCATCCTTATCGCAAATAGTGCTGTGTTGGGAAAAAAGTTTCAATCTATATAATAATTTATTGATTTCAAATTGTGTCACACAATTTGGATTTCCTAACTATTTATGATTTTATAAAATGTTTAAAATGAAGCTATTTATTTCTAAAACTAAAATAACTAAAATATCAATACTTCATATTTATACACGCAACTTATATTGTGGTAGTAACATATTTTTTACCAAAACAAATTATTTATATGTGTTACCCTTCTTTCAAAACATGTGTACCACGTGTCAATCTGACACTTCATTAAATACTATAAATATTCACTGGTTTTATTCATATTTAATATTTATAAACCTACTCTGGAGGGCAATCTATTATATATATTTTTAGCACCACGTCTTACATTTCGTTCGTGTTAGACACCTATGTACTTATTACTCGAATGTATAAGGGAGGGGGAAGGCTTAATTAAGACGAAGTGCACTCACGTTTGTGGGGGAAAATATAGTAAAACTATTTAGGGAAAACCACCCTAAGTGCAACCCGATTGGGATCAAACCCCTATCGCCCATTTTTTGGCAGTCTATTTTACCACGAGAGCAGAGCGTTAGACCTGGCGGCCACCGAAGTGGGTCACATGTTAATTAATGTCCAACTCACTAAACTGGTTTCCAGTTGACAAGTAAGTTGGATTTCGAGTCTCGATCGGGTGTATTAAAATATGGTTTCCTAAATGATTTAACAAACTCTCTCTAAACACATATGGTTACATTCACTCTAAATTTAACTTTCATAATACTTATTTGACTAGCGTTATTAGTTTGACTATTGATCGAATGGGTGGTTTGATGAGGTGAAAAATTACAAATATTATTTATCTCTTTTCTCGATTAGCAATCAATATAAATTTAATATTAATATTGTCTCTACCTTTACAAATAAACACAAACCTGCGGTTGTTATGGATATTTCTTAGACTCTAAGCTTTCACTTCACCGCTAACAATAAGTTTGGGTTTGAATACTTATCGGGTAAATAATGGTTAATCTCCGTATGTGGTTATTAATGTGGTTTTATATTTACTCTCTTCTTAAATATCTATTCAACAATCACAGATTGGAAAGTATTAAAAAATCAAGCAATGTAAGCTATACATTTGTTTTTGGTTAAGTTTGAGTTTTTCCAACAATTAAGATTGATAGTACTGTGTGTCCCATCGATTATAGTTTCAATAGTTGATTTATTTATTGTATTAAAAGGTAAAATTAAACGGATATTAAAATTATAAAATAGATTAAATAAAACACAATTATAATTTACGTTTAAAACATGTCCTTCAATATAAAACATTAAAGTTTCAGTGTCTTACATTCTAAGAGTATTAGATGATTCTTCCTGTTAAAAGATATGTTAGACACTTTATTTTTTATCTATTCTTTTATGAACGTAAACATTTTAGTACCTTGTATAAATTGAAATAAAGGGATACAAAATAGATCACACCAAATTGTACTGTCCTATGATTTAGATAATACTTCAAAAATGAAAGTTCTATTTCATGATTCATATAGCGTTATTGGTGAGGGTACCAATATTTTTTTTACGTCTGTTCCCAGTTTTATAGAGGTCTGTATCAAAGTTAAGGGTGTGGGAGAAGGGTGGCTAATATCGTATTGGATTGATCGAGTATAATAGAATGGGGCTAGGAAATGGTGATGGTGCTATGGGGAAATGGTGCGCACTGCAGAGTTTACCATCTTCTCCCCTACCCTTTTTTTGAGACCCCTTTCCTCCCAGCCCGCTTTCTATGCTCTTTTCATATATTACTAAGCCACTCGCTCATTTTATGTTCAATCCCGTTCATACCAAGTAGCTCAGTGAATGCAAACTTTGAGGCCATTTTTTGTCCATACATATTTTTTGTTATAATCTATTGTATCTCATATGAAATACTTTATTATTTCAGTTTTTTGTTTCAACTATTGATAACTAAAGATTTTAATAATATTGGAAGGGTTTCTTTAATAAACCGTATTGCATATCAAGGATATTAACAATAAGATAAAACCCACCTCGGTGGCATAGTCAGCTAACGCATCAGCTTCGTGTTGAGCTAGACTGCCGAGGACGGGGAGATAAAGGTTCGAATCTTGGTAAGGTGTACTGGGGGTGGCTTTCCCTAAATGTGTTTCCACTCTCCCTCCACGTAAATGGAAGTTCACTTACTCTGATTCAACCTCCCCAATTCCTAATCGATTAGATTAATTAGTACTAAACTGTATAACCCGTACAGGTAGTAAGACGCGGTGCTAAATAAATAACTATCAAATAAAGAGTAATATAATAAGAATAGTAATTTTTTCTTAAAGGTAGATACTGCTAAGTTGATAAAAGGTAGTAACTGTCAGCTGTTTTCAAAATTTGGATTTTTTTTAGTACCCATGTGTATCTCGTAGAAAGCGAGAATATAAGTTTCAATATATAAATATTTCCGATTAATATAATTAGAACACACATTTTTATCAATATCAATAGAACACCAGAAAACCATTGCAAAAATTTTGCACATTCAACCTTCCCCTCCCCCCTAAAAAAAGATTTAGTCTTTTGTTGGGTTGTTGAAAATAAATACTCAGTGAAGTGTATACATAAATTAGCAAAGAGAGTTTTTATTCGGTAATTGATACAAAAATATTATTATATTTTTCTTTTAACCTACATTTTAAACAAGCAATGGGTTTTAACGTAAACTGAGTATGCTATGTCAGAAGTCGATAAAAAATCCTATCCACTGATATAGTACTCATCACTGTAGCCTTTGTAATAGTTGATAAAATGGGATGTTGACAATATAAATAATATTTAGGATTTGGAAATGTATTATCACTACAGACATAAATATATCACATGCACAAATATTTAAGAAAATCAAATGCGAACATGTTTTTTTTTTACTTTTACTTCGGTGTATTTTATGTCGTAATTGGTTTGTGTACTGTTTTATTGGTGCTGACACACATAACATAATATATATTATATATTCCCTGAATAAATATATATATATATATTTTCAGGGAAAATTGTGTTTATATTAAGAAGGGGTAGGTAAGACTAAGATAAATAAGTCAATATCAGAATCAGATATGAAGAGGAAAGTGGTAGAGATACTGTTTGTCACCCAATCTGTTCAACTTATATATGGAGTGGCTGGTCAGAGAAGCACTGTAGGGATGTAGCAAATTTAGGATAGGAGGAAAAGCAAAGTAAGTTTGTTATCTAGCATTGCTGGCCAAATATAAAGAAGAGTTGCATGGCCTAATGGAGAAGCTATTAGCGATAGGGTGAATATATAGCCTATGGATCAACATTGAGAAAATAAGTGATGGTGTTTCATAAAATTAAAATACATTAAAAATAAAAGTTGGAAACAAGAGGTTATAAAACATAGAGCAGATATGTACCTGGGGAGTCTGTTTTCATGACCACACCTGATTCACGGCACCCTAAACACACAGGCTTCTAGCCAACTTATAACAAATATAAATTTGTCCACTTCTTTTGAGAGACATGAAACTCGTCACAGACTTTAAGCTTTTAGCCACCATTGAAGCAACCAGTTAACGAAATGAAGACTTACTTATGACCTGTTACGTGATGGTATCATGAGTGTGTCAACAGTGAATTGTGAACGTAAACACTCCCAATTATGTTCTAACGCACCCAAAACAGTACTCCCTTCCTTGTTTACTAGAGTTATCATTTGCTGGTTTAAAGTTAATTAGTATAAAAACGCAATATTCTTCCTCGCTTGAAAAAGAAAATTCCCTTATTAAATAACGTAAATTGTTTAAATAAAATACTTATTTATTTTATTAGTTCATTATGTAATTGTCATGTAAATGTAATTTGTCATTTACTTTTTAATAATTTTATATATTTCGTGAGTTAGAGGGCTGCAAAAAATGTTAATCTGGACCGCAGGTTGTAAACCCCTCGTTTAAATTAACTAAATGCAAAAAGAAATGAAGTGGATTAACAATATTGTTTATTAAGAAGAAAATGATTTATGTTAGTTTGTAAAACCATTTCCTTCAATATAAGCTTATCACTACTCATTCTTAGATGTTTTTATAAACGGTTTCCTAGTTAGTCCATTAATCCGTTGGCATTTTAATAACTGTCTCAATTAATTAAGGCAGCATTCTACAGTGAAAATCTCTTTCAATACAGCCCGGTGCTCCCTGTGCCCACACCAATTGGATAATATTGAGAAAGGTATATTTAATAAATAATGAATACGAGCATACGTGGATGTAGCCTTGGTAGACATTCAGGAAAAAAGCATATTCAGTATATCTGGCTGTGATATAACCAAAACCTCCTCGTCACTAGCAAATAGACTAAGTCCAACGTCCATGTCAACATGACCACCAGTGCTTGTAGACTTGCAATTAATATTATAAAATAATTTTTTCAATTATTATTTAGTTATCATCTAATGTAATATTTTGTTTCTATTTGTGATGTTTTAATATTACAGAAATTAAACTAGTATGACTTTTGAAACAGAAAAAATTATAGCTCTACATATCTTTAATAAAAATGCCTGCATTAATCACTTTGTATAACACGTCACACTAAAGTTTAACTGTATTATCATGACGGTAAAATCTGAGGTTGTATTGTGTAAGATTTTTGAGTTTTTTTTAAAACGGTTTCCCACTTTTCCTTATTGTAGACACAAGGGTTATTTCCTCTAAAGTTCTACCTTACTATATTCTCCTCTATTATAGAAATTAATATTTATACATGTAACTCATATAAATACTTTATAATAATTTAAAGATATTAGCTAATTCTATTTTCTATAATTTAAAATTGCGCTCAGCCTGAACATTTAGAATTAAGCAGTGTTAAAAAAAATCTACATATTATTTAAAATGTATTAATGGTGCTGTATACCAAATGATTATGCGTGAGGCTCTAGTGTACAATTTATCTCCATTCTAGAGGGGAAAGAACTTTCTCCTTTAAAATGTTGTTTAGTAAATCCTACTACCCACCCATATATTGTCTCTAAATCGTGTGGTAGTTGGGGTTCATGTTTATCTTTAAGTGTTTGCCATGTTAAGGTTGTGAGGAAGGAGTGGTGAGAGGGAGAAAAGGAGAGGGGAAATGTCTTCATGGAGAATTGGCTCACTCCTAGACTCTCCTTCAGCCCTCTAAGGACCAGGCTGTAGATTTTACAACCCCTCCCAAATCTTTACCCTACTACAGGGGTAACTTGCAAGCAAACCTACCAAGCTGTAGAATAAGAATGAGCCATCCTTCATGAATAATGAAGTACTCATGACAAAACATACTATTGCATAGCCCTTATGTTTTAATTTATTTTCTTAATTACAATGCCCTAGAAAAGTTTAATACGTTTTATATATTTAAAAGTAAATCAATAATGGCTTTAACGGTTACCTACCAGGTAGGACAACCATAATTTGGGCAAATAATAACTAGATATTTATTAGATTAGGTACTATTGACCATAAGATGTATACATTGAAAATTATTAGTAATAATAATAATACAATGTCTGGGCTGCATGAATCTGTAAACTAGTTGTTGGCCACACTAGCCAGTACAAATGTGCTGTTGCCCCAGGGGATACCCGTATGTACTAATTTTACATACGATTTTGTGGAGGATGTTTCCATGTCTCGACGAGGTGAGAGTATGATGATAGTTAACACGATGTAATGGAGCCGGTGAAGATCCTATCCTAACTTAGGCCTAACTAACCAAACCCTGGGAACCCTAAGAACAATTAGCCTTTCGAGGAAAATCCCCTGGTACAAGCAGGGACACGAACTTGGGACCTATAGGTCACCAGCCAGGTGCTCTGATCACTATATCACGAGGCCGATTAAAATTAATTATGAGATCATTGTACTTGTTGGATGGTCCTAGATCTATTGGCAAAATAGCTTATCGTTATTAAAATATAAAATAGAATTACTTATTATTTTGTGATCTAGATTAATACTTAAAAATCTCTCACTATATAAAATAAATTGGTTTTAGTGAGAGGTTATATTTTAGCCTCTAAGCCTGAATATTTATATAGTCAAAAGTCCCGTCTTCGCTTCTAGATGGGACTGGGGGGAAAATCAGCCACACACTCTAAGATAATCATTTCGCATGCGCTAATTTACTTGAAGCTTATAGTGTTTATTCCAGTGTTTCTACCTAGCAATGTTTACTGATTGGGATTATCATGAGAATGATCAGTGAGAAAATTAGGTAAATGAATCAGCATTCTTCTAGATAGAGGAAATGAATAATATTTGTGGGGAAAAAAAATTGAGACTAAATATTGGCATTATTTTTTAAGATGCAGGAACAGTAGCCCCTCTTCTTAACTTACCGGAATCCTTTGACTTAAAGGTATGTGTGTTAATAATAAAAAATTTCATGTAATATAAACAGTTGACCATCTCCACCTAAATGTCAACCGTTAATATATCAATCCTAATCCTTAATATATGTCCTGTCAGAATATGTATGCCCTTCTTACGTGTGGTTGCCTCTAATAAAATGTGGTTCTTCACTCACCCCTATGGCTGGTATCCAAGTCTATAACACCCCTCCTCCAAGGAGTAAACTATTGAAGACAAGGGTAGGATCGAGACAGTATACACAGTCAGATTGTCAACTAGAATTGTTCCATTACGGTTGGTGTTTGTGAGATGTTTTTCCCTGAGGGGTGTTGAGGGATGCTATTTCAGTGCAAGTAGAAACGGTTGAGTACAAGTATATATAGGTTATAAGGGTAGCTTAGGCTTAGTACGAAGGAGTTTCATCATGTAGCGAGAATTTTTACTCGATTTATTGAGAATTTGTAACTATACAGTGTGACTAAACAAACAAATGTATGACCATAAAGAATAGAGGGAGCAGATACTTATTATATTTAAGAGAGTTGATTTCAACATGCACACACACACACCTAGGTCCACAAAAAAACACTAAAAGGACTTCCCAAATATATCTTCCTCTAATAATAATGTTTCTTTTTCTGGACAAGAGGGTATAACTGGGACTTTTAGTAATGAATTTTCACTCCCCAAGTTAATTAATTCACCACTATTTTAAAACCAATTTTTTAGGAGTGTTCGAATGCATTGTGGGATGGTTTTCCCCAATTACAACATTCATATACATAATATTTAATAACTTACCTATTATTTTATACTTATAAATGCCGAAAGTTATTTAAAATAAAATAAACATAACACATCTTAATGGAATAATACTCACTAACCTGCCTAAGAATTTAGATTAAAAAAAAATTAAACTTAACAAATCATATTAAAATATGTATATATTCATTGAACGAGAAAGATCTGAACTAAACAAACTGGTTTGCAAAACTGACCCAACTCAATGTTTGTTAGATTACATGCCGTTTCATTAATATTATAACCTTTCTATGAATGCATCGAAATTACAAGACCATCTTGAGCTCATTCTAAGCTCCTCGATAAAAAATCTCTGACCAGTTGGTAAATAGAATTACGTTAGTATGAATACTAAACCTTATAACACCAAATATTTAAAACCCATAGTTATTACTATTATAATAAAATTTAATGATTAAAAAACAAATTCTTTAAGTAAATAAGAAATTAAGTAGTTTCCCTTGTCGGGCGAGCGACTCATGCTGCTCTTGGCATCATTTTGGTGAAACAATACATCTTCCGTAGCAGATATTAGTTATTATTATTATTATTATTATTATTATTATTAGCACCGCGTCTTACTACCCGTTCGGGTTATACGCATATTAGTTATTCTTTTACGATCTGTATTGTCTATTTGACCAGTATTGGATGATTTCATTTAAATTCGTCTCAAATTTGTTAACCCTTAAATTAAATTTTATACTAGTCAACGTTAATACCTATTTAAGCTTTAAACATAGTTTCATTAAATTTTGCATATATTAAAGTCGTTGTATATCAATACACAATCATTTCATTATAACCTATTTTCAGTTGTTAACCTTTTATTCCAAAATTATTAATTTGAATTCTTCACTTACTTAACTTGAAAATTGTTTTGTCAAGCCTATGTTGTTATCTGTAAGTTTTACAAGACTTTTTTAACGTGTTTTCATGTATTTCAGATTTATCATCACCTTTTATATTGCTAAATTGAGGATGAATTAATTTATTATATGTATAATGCTCATAACTTGACAATGTTCTATTACCATAAGTTAACCTAATTATACATTTGATCTGCAATTTCTAATTATTACGTCAATTAACTTAACAAATATATTAATCAATTATTTCTATATATTTTTGAGCCATATGTTTAAAGCAAATGTATGTTCTTTCAAAGAGGACTGTGATAAAATAAACATAAAGGTCTTGAAGCTCATAGATGGATTGGATTCAGAATACTCTTGCATTGACTCCAGTGAAATAGAAGATGAATCACCATAGAGTATATATAAGAATACCTGCTTTCTATAACACCATAAAGTATGCCCGCTCATCGCATATAACTGAAAAAGGGTGCATTGTCATGTTGATTCGAAACATGAATCTAGGCCATGGTTTATTAAATGGAGTTCGCGTGGTTGCTCAGAAAATGCACCGACATACATTGCAAGTGAAAGTGTTATCAAGGCAATCCAAGGAACAGACAATATCTCTCCCCGGGATTGAACTCATTTATGCAGATAGCAATATTCCATTCGTCTTAATACGAAATAATTTCCTCGTTCGATTAGTCTTCAAAATTACTATCAACAAGGCCAGACATTCAAAAAACTTGGCATTCATCTATCTGGATGCGCGTTCATCCATGATCAGTGATATGTTGCATTCAGCTAAGTTTCTTCAGCTCAAGATGTAAACATCCAAATATAGCCTATTATGGATCAGGGGAAAATACCTGATGGATATGAAGGATTCTTTACAATAAATGTGGTTTGCAGTAGAGTTTTAATTTAATGTGCAAAAATCAATGTATTAACTCAATTTAGTAGTATAAAGTATTTGCTATTCACTTTTATTGTTATAATCAATGTAGGTTTCAATGTGTAATCTTTATAAAAAATGCATTGTACAGCTATACTTTGCTTACACCTACTTGTGAAAATAAGCAAGAAAACCTTTAACATCAATTGCAGAATTTTCTGCACAATCCGCAAGTATGTATATATTTATTAGTACATATATAAATACATATTTAAATATTAAATTCATATAGCTATATATGAATAGTGAGATAATATTTAACATCTTCAACCCTCTATCGGTCCTAAAATATAGCTGAAATCCCTTGACTCATTATGGTGTACCATGTAAGATAGCCCAATAGTGTAATCATTGAGGGTAAGTCTTCTGTCTTTGATAGTAATTAAAGTGTACAGTGTACATGTAACTACCATTTTAGTTACCCGTAAATACTAATCTGTCGAACTGTGCAATATATCATAGTGTTGGACATAAAAACCAACTCACCTTTAAATGTTTAAAAGTACAAAACATTTTTTTTTATCTTGTTAGACCACGCACTGAAAAAAAAAGTTGAAACCATGTATTTCTGTTTCTCCCCCACCTAGGGGTGATTTTAAATCCATGTAATAAAAGTCCTAACTCTCTTCGGGGAATGGGGAATCAATGGTCCACCAAAAACGGTCGAGCAAAGATTGGATGACCAGAACCTGCAGGGTTTTTATATGTGTATGGACCAAATCGCTACCCGTGTTCAATAGCGGGTAAAGTAAAATGCTCGCCTTCCTCCCTTTCCTCTTTTGGCTACGAGCAATAGTATTCAGACGTGTGTAGAGGTTCTGTTCAACAATTTTGTATGAAAACGACCTAAATACAGTTTAGTTTTCTTTCATTGGACGGCAAACCATTTTTGCTCTTATGCAATAAGATTTTTTTTTTAGATTTGGTGATGGTTAAACTATCCTTAACTTGACATTATCCTTAACATGATATTAAAATTTTCTTGAGTCAAATTATTATAGATAACTATTGCAATTGGTTTTATTTTTTTCCTGTTGAAATATGTCTAAACGAGATCAATACATTAGTTTTATAGTTTATTTGATTTTTAGTCTTAAAAATGCATTTTATTTTGTTTTAGACTAATTAAATTTAAACAAACTCTTTTATTGAAATAATTTCTTGCATTAAAACATTAAACAAGACGCTTACAAATGAACGAAATATAATATTTTTTGCTCAATAAAATAATGGCAAAAGTGATAATATAAAACAAGATTTTATAAGAAGTATGCCCGCATTTTCCTGGAGGGAGAGTGAAAACCAATTTTGGAAAAATTTATCAATACACCCGATCGAGATTTGAACCTCTATCTCCCCGTAATAAGCAGTTTAGTTTACTGCGAAAGTAGTGCGTTAGACCACGAGGAATCAAATGCGGTTTGTATTATATTAATATAAGCCTATAATCACGTCTCTGATGTAAGCTACATTATGAAGACTTAGTTCAAAAATAAAGTTGCGTAGTGGCAATATCCAATTATACAAATCTAACTATAAATTAAATCTCACTATGATTGTATGGTGTAACCAATTTAATACGTCCATTTATAAATACTCATAGATAGTAATTAAATCTAAGTTTTCAAATAATCTTTGTTTCTAATCATGGTCAAATACGTGATAAAAGTAATTTTATCGTAATTTCAAACAACCAAAAATATCATTTAATGTTAGTTGACGTCTTTACTTGTTTGATAAACACCAAAATAACTATCAAAGATAAAGTTAGATTATAATTCAAACTCTAATATTATTAAACTGTAATGCAGTTGTTGTCATGGAGCAAAGTAATTTCCAGCGATGTTTATCTATATACAAGACTCTGTACACAATCTGGAATACATACTTGTATCTCATCTAGAACGTGAATACCAGAATGGATCCCACGGTGTATTGCTCTTTAGTAAGGGCATGACACTGGTTGATAGCGATCGACCTAGTCCTTGATCTAAGGGAAATTTCCTGTAGATTAAGTGACCAAACTAACTATATTAGATCATAATCAGTTATTTTATAAGAAAATAAAATAGCTTTATAAGAAAATATACATTTTATATATTCAATTCTTTTTTATAAAAGTATGAAGACATAATTATTTGAGAAAGGTTGATTTTAATAAATTATTATAAGAGGTTTAAAAAAAACACCAAAAGTATGCTCGAGAAACGAAGGGAGATCACGGGAATGTTGGTCAATCGGGACCAAGAAATGTTGCTGATACCTGATCTATAGTTTTAAATTGAATCTCCTTAAGGAAGAGTATGATAGATTTTGATAAATTACCTAATAATGACTTAATATAGTTCTTTATATTTTTGGGGGTAGTGTATGTCATATATGATTATTTATATGGCTAAGAGGGGCAATGAAAATACTTGATCTCAATTTTGAGCCATGCTACCAACTTGGCTTTATGGCTTAATGGGAGGTTCATGTATCTAACGTGGAGTCCATTGGGTTTACAGAAAAAGGGGGGCAGTATGGTGTGGTGGAAAGGCTTAGACTATTTGGCAAAGATTCAAATAGCCCTTTTTTACTACCACTTTCATGCAAAAAGGGATAGTTGAGAGGACTAAAAGTAGAAGCAAAGAAGAAGTTTGTGTTATCCTCTTTTGGCTGTTCTCCCAAACACCAAACATACATATTGGTGCATAAACAGGAAGCTTCCTTCTTACGTGACTTTTTTCCTACTTTTTCATAAAATTATGTTGGGTGAATCTTTCCCCCATTTCTGTACAAATCTTTTGGAAATGTTCTCTTATAAATTTGGAAAAGTATTCTTTGCTTGTATTACTAGTTTATTATTTATTTTTTAAATGGGATGCTTATTTTTCTTGGTTTTATTCTCAATATACAAAGGGAGATACCCATATTATTTTATAAAATAAAGTTTATTTAATTTTAAAAAGAAAATTTCTTCAGGGAGAAAATTATATACTATTACTCAAGTATTTTGTGGTAGTAAGATTAAAATGATGAAACAATATGACTAACTAGAAAAGTAAATCTACTTTAATGAAATTCACTAATTTACTAACGAAAGGTGATTAAAAATTGAAATAAAAGCTTGTAAATAGCCATTTAGTCTTGCAAGGAAAATTAAACAATTCTTTTTACTGTTCAAATAAATATATAGGTAGACCCATTCCAATTTCACAATTTTTAGTATATTTTTTTCCGACAACTCCTTATAAATTTATCAATTATATAATATAAGTAGTTTATGCTTATATTTGATATATATTTCTAATTTAGTACAATCAAAGCTCTCATCTATACAAGAGAATTGCTATTGGAACAAATTGAATACTGTTGTGTGGCTAGAACGATCAATATTCATTCACAGGTCATGCAAAGGTTAGAAAATCATCTCAACTCTAGGAAAATACCAGATATCCAATAGGGGTAGCTATTGCTTTCCTGGTTCCTCAAAGTTAGATATTAGGAGAATAGTTTTTTTAATATTTTAGTACTCTGAACTAGCTGTATATTTACAATTATTATATTAATTTCTTAACATTTATTTTAACATGTATGTCTGTTCCATTTAAACATTATTTAACTAGCATACAAATCTACTAGGTTAATAGACCGCTATATAAATATTTTAAATTGCTATTTAGAAGATATTAAAAACATGTTTTTACAAGTATAATATTTTAACTTATTATTCATTGGTGGTCATTATGAGATTATAATGGCATATCGAATATATTTTGATTAAATAGCTATCAAACTAAAAATAGCACTAATTATACATATTTTGGGAAAGACTGAAAAGTAGATTATATCTTTGCTGATGTTTTATGGAATTCTATGGTGAGAACACTATTCAGGTACTCTGATTGCTAAACCCTTCCTTCACCTCTGACAAGACATCTTGTGAATGTGGGGAATGCCAGGCCTCGACCGTGGTTCAGATTCCACGTTAAACTGTAAGTCCTCCATTTCATCTCACAATCACCCTACCATTACACATTAGCGTAAGTGCGTATAACCCGAACGGGTAGTAAGACGCGGTGCTAATAATAATAATAATAATAATAATAATAATAATAATATTCAGGTACACACTTATATATTAAATATACACAAAACACTAAGCGAAAACATAATGTTAGTTTTGCACAGGACAGAACAATAAGCATACACAATATGTTTTTGGTGAAAAATACTGCATAATATAAGATATACAAAACAATGTGTAGAAACAAAACCAAAGTTTAGTGGAACACAAAGCCCGATCTGTATTTATTAGGAGACTCTACATTTTATATTTTATATTTTATATGGCCCTATAAATATGCCTTTGAGTGCCATACATTCTTAAATTTGTATCAGATGCACATTTTTATCATTTTAATTACATTTTATATATTGTAAAATAATTAAAGGGTTTTTATTTAACTTATTTTATTGCACTAGTAACTTGAAAGTCAATCTTAGTATTTCAAAAGAAAGCCGATTATCCCTATATCTAACTAACAGGATTAGGTGTTAGAAGAATTTATCTCTCTCTTCTGTATCTAGGTATTCCCACTTGTCACTTCCAATTAAATTAGTCAGTCAAACCCTCTAAACGAATTGGTAATTTTAAAAAGGTCTAGTTTCTACAAATTTTACACGAGAGAGAATTATATGTGTTGGGGGCCGTAGCTCTAGAATTGTGTTTTTAGAAAGGAATGCTGACATATATAATACATAGAAGATTTTTAAAATGGAGTTATTGCTTGAAATGTGCGTTGTCCTTTTACAGTAGTATTCAAAAATGAAAAAAAGAAGATTTAGGTAAAAAGTGGAATCATGGCCTTTTAGAAATGAGCATTCAAGTGGTTCTAGTTTCTTACATTCGCACTACATGTTCTCTCCACCATAATATGCTAGATTGTATTACTATAACTATGTCTGGTGATGATAACGTGGCTTCTAACTAGTAATTACGTAACCTCCCCCAATAGACCTTATCTTTATCCATTTTATTCATATTATTTTTAGGTGCTTAGTTTACGAACGCCTTAAATTTCATCTCGTCATGTTCGGTAGGGTCTGATTTTCATAAGAAGCCAATTATAAGATAACTGTAAAATTATGTTGCGACAATAGTGTGAGTAAAATTTATACAATTTTTGTGTCTGTATTTTTTATCTCTAATTAATTAATAATGTAAAGATAAATTATGCAGTTATCATTAATTAAGTGTTATTAGAAGAATTTTATAACTTTTTGATTAGTAGATAAACTGAAATATTCTTCTAAATTTGTAAATTTGAGTGGATTTAGATCAATGTTATTAGATGAAAGTGTGCTTCATATAAAAATCCGGGTTTAACTTAGGAGATTAATTCTTACAAATTGATCTTTGTTATATACTATTCTAAGATGGCATCGTCATAATAATATAATAGGTAAAAAAACATTAAATGGTTACTTTTATTTATTTTGAGTTGTAAATCACATATGAAGCATATTTTTCTATGTTTTTATACTAATAGATTTTTAAAAATAGTATATGATATTAGAAATGACATCTGCTCCTTCCCCTCACATACGATTTTTCATTTATCACTTAAGTTTATACCAGGATATGTATTATTGAATGTATTACGTTCGGGTTAAGCTCTAAGAAACTGCAAAATAATTCTATACATAAAGGAAAACACGTTATTCATTCATTGGTTTCTTAAACTTTAAAACACCATTTAACAATTTTGACATTTAGATCTCGATTATTTTTGAAGTCATCATGCCAATAATGTTATAAATAGTGAGTACAATTGGTCTTTAAGAATGTTTTTCATATGTATGTAAATACATGATACGGCAAACCGCACAGACTTTCTCCCACCCTTATATTTAAATATGCATTTACTAAAAATGCGAAAGATTTGTGAAATAATAGATCTATACATTGTTGTAGAAACACTGCAACAAAGATTATAAATGAAACAAAATTCGCTGTTACTTAAGATAAGGCATTAGGAACTAAAAACACCATTACAGAAAGATTGAAAAAAGAGAAATATCTTTCAACAAAGCGTACAAGAATCTAATTCATTTTCAAAGACATGAATAAAAATAATATATATTTGCTTATAGTTTAGAAATAATTCAATAAAAACATATTTCAAATAAAATGTTTTTATCTTTAAAAATAGTGGTACCACAACTTTACAATGATAAATTATTTCGTATTTCATATTATTGAAAATAAATGATGATAAATAGGAAATTTCTCCGAGGTAAATTACGCTCAAAGTCATTTTCATGAGGAAATGAAAACTGCCATCTGGTTTATAATGATAAACAGTGGCTATATATAAAATTTAATCAAAATCATTAAAACGATTGTTGAGAAAATAGATTTTTTTTCTCTTTTTTGCCTTCAATAAACTACCCTTAAATTTAAGGTTGGATAAATAATCCCGAAAACCACTCACGGGGCCTAATGAAAACTCCGGATATCAAGTTTTAGCCCAATCAGTAAAATAGTTTCAGTTCTAGTCCGGGGTACAGACAGATGGTATCACGAAAACTATTTTTTTTTTTCGTTTATTTAAAAAAATTTGGCGATCATAATACTTTCTCCCTTTGAAGTGTCAAAAGAATGTTAAAAGTCTGATAACACTTGCTTTAACCTCTATGCATAAATTTTGTAAAAATAACTAAGCTAGGCCTATTGTGAAAATTTTAATTGTATTTAGAATTTTTGAGTTCTGGAAAAAGCCTGACTTCCCTCCACTCCCCTTCTCCTTTTATTCATACCTTTACATTTTTATGAGGTTTTAGGCACATTAACCTTATATAATGGGACTCGGATACAAGGTTTTATTGAATACTAGAAAAAACAACAATTGAATCTAAATCTAGAATAATGGTATGTTATTTTGTAAACATAGGTCCCTCACTCCCCCGTCCAACAAGCTATTGATAAAAAATAAATAAATCCGTTACGCATTGCTTGACCTAATTATACATTGTTTTGAACTGGTTTTGCCAAAATTGGATAAGAAACGACAAAGTTAATAGCCAATCAGAATTATTTCTTCCATTTTTTATTAATACACGTTCCCTTCCCATGCGTTGTTGAAAAAATAAACCATCGTGCACTGCTTTACCTAACTATAAATCGTTTAAAACTGGTTTGATCAAATATTGGATAGGAATCAATAAATTTAATAGGTGGACAAATTTTCGGTCATTTTGTGTTATTATATTAATTTATATTCTTAAGCTAAGATAACGTCCCACTTAGCTTGTCATTTATATAAAATACGTCAAGCAATATCTCAATAGTCACAAATTAGGTTTAAATAACTATCTAGGTTTAACCCACTTATGTGGTTGAATGGTGTAAGACTCTTAAAGCGAGAATCTGAAAATAAACTTGTTATCCTATTAAACAGGGAGACTAGGCTTCGAGTCTGGGATTGGCTTAAAAAGGGCGTTTGTTATTAAATGGTTTTCTACTCTTCCTTCACGAAAATCTGGGTACACTTCCTCTAAATCAACCTCCCTCATGCCTAACACATTAGATTAATGAGTTAATATTCGTATGTCCCGAATAAGTTAAGAAATGAAGCAATAAATAAAAATATAAATCCATTTGGGTTTCAATCCCGTTTTTGGATGTAAAGATAAAATATTTCCTATAATTAATTCTTCGATTTAAAAAAATATATGCTCTCTTGACAATAAAGTTGGACAGATTTCCGTGGTTTAATAATTTGGGTTCAAAATTAATATAATCATTTTAAAAATTCGCCCAAGGTACTCGGTTGATTTACTAGAATTTTAAATTTAAATAACTTGAGATAAAATAAAAATATTACAAAAATTTGTTACCATCTTGAAACAAACAATAAGTTTGAACGTATGTTATATATACTTAATTTGGACAATATTCAAAGAATGTCCCTTCCCAATTTCGTTAGAAGTGGTAGACGTATTTTAAAGTTATTGCATATCAAACAGCTATACTGATCTTGGAGTAACCTCCCTCTGAAAACAGCTAGCTGGATCAAAAAATTAAGTTCATCCATCGTTTAACCTACTTAACAGAAAAGGGTCAAATGTATGAGGTCTAAGTTCAAATAAGTCCAGGTAAAATGTCTTTAAAAATTGGTCCACGCATTTAACAGTTACTACATAACAAAGATCCGGAAATACAGACAAGATGCTGAATGCCTAAGTTAAAATGTAACTTTGTTTCGATCAGTCAACTATTTATTAAACCTTACACTTTATTCGGTTTAAAAATGAACTACATTTTAGTGCCACATTCCATTTGTTTAAATGGCCTGAACCAATTATGCTGATTAAAATTGATCCAGAATGTTAGTTTAAATACACTTTATATAAAAAAATCCAGCATTGAAATAATGAGTATTAGAAAACAATTTTACTAAAGAAGTTTTTTAATGTCAAACCAAAATATAGAATTTAAATCCCAGTATATTAGAGACCCAAGTAACAACACGTCTTACCATCTCATAGAGTTATACACCTATGTACTAATTGCGATGATGGGTTGGTGATTATAAAGGTTGAAATTGGAGGGAGTGTACCCACATTTGTGTGGAGAGGTTGTGGGAAACCATTTCTGAAAAACAACCCTCAGTAAACTCGACTTGAATCGAGCCACGATCTCCCCATCATCGGCAGTATAGTATATAGCGAGAATGACGCCTTAGACCATACGTACACTGAATTGGGTGAGTTCCTAGTAGTTGTCACATTAAATAAAGATGTGATATAAAATATGTGACCTAAATATGTGTCTCCGCATATATACATCAACACACACTTAAACACGTGTTGTAAGATCGAAGAAACACAAAAGAAGGCTTAAAGGATGGAATAGAACACGGACGTAAAAGACGTGAAAATCGTCACCAAAAACGTTTCATGGGTCATGAGTTTATACAGAAATGTTTTGCTCAGGGTGGGGTGGGGGTTTAGAGGGGTGAGTATGGTTTCGAATGGGGTGAAACTATAAAATGGAGGCTATAAGAACAAAATGTCGCAAAGCACAGCTGCAGTCAAGCACGGTAAAAACGCTTGTATTCTCTACTACAGCACCCTCTTTACTTTAGTCAGTGACCCTAAAAAAACACAATTTAGTCAACAATCAGGTCACTACGGTCATGCTTAATATTTAAATAATAGCTGTCATAGTAAAGGAAGTAGAATTTCGTGTTATGCATACATAATATATAATACACATTATATATTATTTATTATATATAATATATAAATAATTAAATATAATAATTATATAATAGATATAATTAATTATATTTATATAATATATATAATTAAATATAATATAATTTTGTATAATATATATCAGATATATAACTTATATATAATTATATATAATATATATCAGATATATATCTAATATATAATTATATATAATATATATCAGATATATATCTAATATATAATTATATATAATATATATCTAATATATAATTATTTATTATATATATCTAATATATAATTATATATAATATATAGTATATAATTGTATATAATTAAATATAATATATAGTATATAATTATATATAATATTTATCTAATATATAGTATATAATTATATATAATATTTATCTAATAAATAGTATATAATTATTATTATATTTTATCTAATATATATAATTATATATGTAATATATAATTTTCTTAGCTAAACAGTTGGATAAATATTTTATTTTCTCCGCGTTTCACTACCAATTATTCTGTTTTTTAACACTTATTTACACTAATAGAGTAAATATTAGGAAGGTAGAACTTATATTTAATATACCAGTATTCAACCCTCACCAGTGATTACCTGCAATATATAACACACTCATGTAGTCAATTTTACCGGGGTTAGTAAGATACGGACTAGAATCCTGGTCTCTTTTACTTTTTTTTACTGTTTCCCACCTGTGGCCTGGGTCAGTTTTTTGTTCAATTCATGTGTTTTCCCACTACCGTCTTGCTAGGTTTGTCGTAGCTTCATATGTCTTATAATCTAACTTTAGGACAGGCACAACATCCAGTCCTTGGCCGTTAGTTTATCAATGTGAAAGGGTAAACTCACAATTCACCAATGATATATTTTTCAGCCATGCCGGTAATCGATCCCGGAACTTTTATCTCAGTAAAAATATATTCTACCAAATTTGCTAAGGTGCTGGATATCCTGTTGAACTAAAAGTATTTATTTTACTAAATTGCTACCCACTCTTATCTCTCCAAGAAAATAAAAATATATTTAATCTAAATTATTCCATACTAATCCTTACTCTATGAGTGTAGACCTAATCAATTGCGTATAGTTCTGACCAGGTAGTAAGACGCTGATCAATAAATAAATACATGCATCCGCTGGAAGCTGAGTAGGAAATAATTTAGACAAAATTATCATCAAAACCCCCAGCTGGGATTCAATCCCCAACCTCCATGTTACTGTCAATCTAGTCTAGATGAACTTATCTTGTGATCCACTTTCCCACAAATATGGTTAGTTATATAGGCATATTAATTGTTTAGGTGACACTTGTTTTGCCCAAAATGTAACTAGATTAATACCAGAAGTTTGCTTAAAATAGTTACTTATTTTTAATATGGTCCATCCAAAAAAGTTATATCCTTGTCTTTAGAAAGTGTATATTCTATATCTTATCTGTCAAAATTATTATCTCAAGCAAAATACAGATACAAATTGTGCCTGATTTGTTTGATCTCACAAGTGGGCGCATGATTGAATGTGTCCATATCCTCAGGTCTGGTTTGTAACTGAAAGAGTAGTCAGGGTTTTTATCCTTTTTTCGGTAAAAAAATATGTTTTTCCCCAAACAATATCCCAATTCCATTTAAAAAACATGTATATAAACATTTTCTAAATCTAATCTTCTTCACTTCTATCTCATTAGTGTAGTTCTATACATGTTCACACACCAAAAGGGTAGTAATACGTGAAGAACATGGTAAAAAATATATTATGAAATTGGCCAGATAAAGACGTAATGCTTTTAATGTCTGCTGAGCCAGTTCTAATTGACTATTTTAAGTTTGAGGCATATTTGAATCTGAGCTGTTCACTCGTTATCTAGTGCAAGAAAGGTAGACTAGGAAGGTTTCGTTTTTCAGTAAGTGTGATTAACTTTTTTAAGCCAAAAAGTAGCAACAAAATTATTAATATTTATAGAGTGTACTACTACAGTAGCTACTTTTTTGTTTCCAAATCTTTTTTTCAAACGTTTACGATTATTTTTTTTAGTGTATGATTTAAGTTCTGCTCATCTCATAAGATCAATTTGAGGTGCGTCTTAGTTGGGAGTTCATTCCCAGTTCAAAGGAATAAATTGGTTTACAGTATATTTTATGTTTACTTTTGAGCTATGTTAGTTTGTTGCTAGTTTGCTGATTTAATTATTGTATTCAAAACAAGAACATTATCTAGCCCCAATTAAACCTAGCTATATGATGAAATGAATTTATGTATATTATTTAAGTGTAACCCCTAAACTTATTTATAAAATAAATACTAACAATAAAAATAATTAAAAAAATGGAAAAATAATTATAGTTAAATTAACTAGTGTACACCTGGAGGGAGAATAATAAACTTAATTTAAAAAATTGAAATCCGTTCATCCAAAAGGGATTCGAATCTTCCGAATCCCAGCCTCCCTGAGCATGATACACTGGTTCTTATGTTAACTCAGCCGTTACTGAATCATACCACTACATATATATTTAAGGTTATTTAAGCTAGTGCAAACTTATTTTTAATATCTCTTTTTTTTTATTTCCATTAATATTTAAAATATATTTTCACAGTTACTTAAAGTTTTAATGATGTAATAGTAAACTATCGATAAACCTCATTACATATATTAAATGTTTTTTTTTATTGTTTTTAAACTTAAAATAATTTATATTTATCTTCTTAAACCAAAGTTCATTAATCAAGAAATTTAAAACGTTTACTTAACAACGATATGCAATTATAAAAACAATTTAAAGCTCTCTTGAATTCCTTTAAATGTTGAAGGTACGAAGAAATCTTAAGTTTGCAATGGATCGTCTGCGCTTAAACATTGTAGTGTGAATTCTAAATATTTATTATAAATAAACCTTACCTAATAAAGTATTTCATAATAAAAAATTAAATTAAATTATCACTCTAATATTTTATAAGGTAGATCATACTAGCTAACTAAACTCAAAAGGGGCTTTAAATTGAGATAAATAAATAAAATTAAAATCCAGGGTATAAATGGTATGTTACGTTTAAATTACAAATTTTATAATACAGTGTGTATAGTCCCATTTTTTATCAGCTTATTTTCTTTTGTGTTCTCCTTTACTGCTTTTGTATTCACCTCTTGTTTTTATCACTCTCATTCTCGTTTATATATTTTTTCTCTTCAATGGTCTCTACTTTCTTTTCTTATTTTTGTTGTCATATTTTCTCGCGCAAATATCTTGCGACACAACGTTTTCTCAGAGGTGCCATCAACACGGCAGTATGACAACACAGAATTTCAACCACAAAACTGAGAAGGAAAACATTCCCGACACGCATAAAAAGTCCAAAGATAAAACAAAAATGTGTTGTCATTGTTTAAAAAAATAAAACACGGGCAGCTTGAAAAATAACTAAAAAGGTATTGATGCTAATACTAAAAATCTATATTTTTACACACATCGGTAAATACAAAAAAATAAAAAGTAATCTAGTGTAAACTACCAGTCAGGAGTAGGTCAAGACTCAAATAAAAGTTGGTTACATTGATGGAGTTTTTACTGGATGGTTCTCCACGATACATCTACGCACGTGAGATATATTTAATATACTCTGAATGACAACAAACTTACTTTATACGGCTCCGCTACTGTATAATTCGGGGGGTCTTAAAATGTGAGTCGTATGCCAATTTTTGTTGGAACATGAATTGTTTTTGACTTGTGAAAATGTATAATTCTTTGAAATAAAAATAAATGCAAAATGATTATGTGTCACATTACAAAATTTAGTATTATAAACAATATTTATTTTAGTAAATAGTTTACGTTGTCTATTCAGGTTTATTCCAATAAATACGTTACTTTAATTTCAAAATTGCACAAGTCGTGTCCAAGTCTATTAAAATAATATCGATGAAATAAATATATAGAGAATACATAAACATCCTGAAAATGTCCAAGTCCAGGACCGGACTTATCCTGACGGCGTCTAATACAATATTCTAAGACATAACTTCTCCTTAAAGCGTCCAATTTAATAGTCAATTTGTCTTCAGAAATACCGAGTTTAAATAGTTTTTATAGTTGCCTGGGGTTGAAAGGGGATGGGGTTTGTCCATATACGTCAGTGACGTCCCATCGGCCACTTCGATGGATGAAAATCAGCACGTACACCATCGATCAAGTTTCGATTGGCTGGCCTCTCTCCATCACGTCCACCGGTGTTGAAAAAATATATTTTTGACCAGAGCACCAGTGACTTAAAACACATCACGCAATGTCTAGGTGGAAGATTCCGTCTTGCCCGCAGGGGGCAGGTTAGTCGTAATTCCGGTACTGTTGTGAGCCTCATTCCTGAGTCCCATCTGAATCATTTTGACTCATACGCTTCGCACATCAGATGCAGTTACACCAAGGATCGTTTTTCCCACTCTTCAATTTAGGAGTATAGTCCAGTCTTGAAGGTTGTTCTAGCCAGAAGATACATAGGGTAAGTACATGAACATTTTATTGATTGCAGGGAGTTTATTTTTGTTTATATGGCTTAGTATTGTAGACGGATTCTACATTGGACTACAATGGAGAAGCTTACTATTGCAGGAAGTTTATTGATATTGCAGTTTCATACGGAGTGGGTATTATGAGTTGAAGATTAGTATGGGGGTTGGTATGACTTCAAGATTAGTATGAGGGTGGTATGATGTAACATCACAAAATATTACAATTCTATTAAAGCGATACTTGAATAAAATCACAAAAATTTTGTAAGGAAAATAATTATTAATATTGCTGTTTAGGTGATAAAGGTGATACATTTGTCTGGACTAGTCTACCAGTAACGACGAGAATGGGGTTCGAATCCCGGTTGGATGTAATGAGTTTTTCTTACATTATATTTCTCTTTGCCTCTACTAAAGCTGCGGGTTGGTAGTGTAACTATTTTCTACCCCATGAATGTAATAATGGTGATAGCCATGATGTGTAGTTAGTCACAGTCCATAAAATAAGATTAAAATATAAAACACAGACAAAATCCTACTTCATTTAGCTTTCAAATGTCAAAATTGGTTACATCTCTCATATTAGAGAACTACAAAACAAATCCCATAGCGTATGAATAAGTAAAGTTTGTTCTTTTGGTAACTTTTTTAACGACCACAATATGTTCGATAACCAGCATATATTGTGAATATGTTGTACACACAACAAACGATCAAACATATAATCATAATATATTAAAAGTTAAGTGATAAAGGTGTCTTGAAACTAGATAAAGACTTGAATAGTTATGGTCATGGAGTATGGATTTATAAATAAAAGAACCAAATCTAGAACTTATGATCACGGCATATCAATTCTTAAACAAACTAGTTGATAAATGTTAGTGTTGATATGACATCAAACTAGCCGAAACGTGGGTTCATGCTTAATCAATTAGATTTGAAAATATATGGTTTTTATATCATACCATATATGTGATCTAGCATTGACATTTTTAATAATAAAAACAATTAACACACATGTCAGATTTCTCTACAATTATTGTGTCGTAAAAATATGACACACAAAATTCTTTCAACACATAATCTGAATCAAGGGATGAATGTGTTTTTAAGATGAATTATTTGTTTACAATGTGATGTGTCAAAGGTTGTAAAATAACCTAGTATAGAGGGGTGAATAATCCTGCCCCTGTTTCAAAACAGAATTATTTATTGGGCTGAATAATTTAGGAACAAAAATGAAACATTATCTGTAACATTTTCTGTCTAATCAAAAAACCTACTTCTAGTTTCATTTTCTGTCAGGAATCGAGGATACAAATGGTAAGAGTAAATAATTAATGGAGTACCTAGAAAATTCAGAAAAACATATATATTATATTAAAATATAAATCCACTTACATTGTTGCTCTTTGGTTAAATTTTAATTATTTGTATAGTTTGTACTTAGATTTAATTTTATATGAAATAAATCAATTAAATATTCCAATGCAATTACTTACTATACCGCATAAAGAAACAGTTCTGGAAGCTCAGACTTAGGGCAAATACTTTATAATTAAAGAAAAACTCATGCTAGAAAGCTTAACATTAACACGGACATTCATAAAGTCAATTGATTTTATGGATACCAATTTTATTTCTTGTAGAGAAAATCATAAATAGATAAAACGTCGTAGCTTTAGTGAGTTTTTTTAAAGTGCATAGCCTAAGAGTGGTAGAAATTAGCAACAAAAAATTTCCTATTAACGAGACGGACTAAATATCATGTACCCCAAAGAATAATGATGATAAATTTACAAGTAATTTCGAGGAGACCTTATAAAAATACATTATCAACATTTAAAGCCCGTACTTATATTGTCAGATATAATGCTGTTACATGCCAAAATGATCAGTTACCTGGTATTAGCACTGCCAGACTTAATCTGGCCACAACGGTGTGGGAGAAGAAAATTTGTGGTATAACGGATTTAAATTTCTGGCCTTTGGTAACTCGAAAAATTCATGAACACCAGAATGTAAGTTTACCATTTATTTCTATACTGAGACCCTTTCATCCAATCCCTAGCAAGACATCCAAACGCCTTCAAATGCATTCTCACATTATCCTACCCTCGATGTTTGAGTCTTCATACTATGAGGACTTTGTTATTCAATTTGTCTTACTAAAATATTGTATGCACTCATCTCATGACCCCTACGCACCAGATAACCCTCCCCCGCCCAACACCTCCTCCCCCTTAGACCACATGACTTAGTCATCTTAAATCTGTTCGAGAATTTATACCAAGTAGGTAGATGTTCATTCATCTTACAAATCCATCTCAGTTAATTTAATTATGATCCTTTTTAGTTATTTGATCATTCAGTGTGTGTGTGTGGCCTAATTAATATTTATATCCAAACTATTCTTGTTATGATTTCTGCTGCTTCTAGCTCTGGTGGCTGAAGTCTTACGTTCTTAAGTTAATTTGAATTATTAAATATTTAAAGATGAATTCAAATATATTACTGTTCTCACCATAGTTAAATTGAAATTATCATCTTGATGCTCCTATAATATCCATTAAGATATTATTAATTATTGCATGACCACCATAGTCACTAGTATAAATATTAACGGAACTTAGGTGTAACCAAACATTCCTAACACACACTAATGACGATATTTGCCATTACTAACATTTAACTATAAACACTAAGAATGTAAAGGACACGGTGCCTGGATATTTATTGTTATTAAAATTGAGAAAGCTTTATGAAATTTAAATTACATGCCAATGTTGCATCCACCTTTTTGCAGAACTATTTAAAGGTTCCCTACCGACAATTACTTAAGTGGCTCCTCTGGGCATCCCAATCCCATCCAACCATCATTATTGTTTTATTGATTTATATGACAACACTTTTAATCTGTCTGGGTCTACCATTGTCTGTATGTTTGTTTATTGCCAGTAAACTTAGAAAGTACTCATTGGATCTAGACAATATTTCTTTTGCTTAGTAAATGTTTTCTCAAGAAATATGGCGTGCTATATACCATTATGCTATATCATCATTGAGTGAAATAGTGTCTCAAAAACCCGGGATAAGTATTGAACATACATTGCAGCTGATATTGCGGGTAAATAATATAATGGCACGTGGTATGAACATTGATGTGGAGGGGGTAGGGATTGGAACGAGGCCATGTATTTTTATGAATATTCGTATGCACCTAAAACAGTGCTTTAGGATAAATTTCTTTATTTTGTAGCATGTTAAATTGTCGAATCTGTTAATGTATGTTTTAGTAGCAAGTGAAGTCACGACCAAATGTGACTGTTATTATTATTAGTACCGCGTCTTACTACCCGTTCGGGTTATA
Source organism: Timema douglasi (assembly GCA_901482245.1). Lineage (NCBI taxonomy): Eukaryota > Metazoa > Arthropoda > Insecta > Phasmatodea > Timematidae > Timema > Timema douglasi. Next base: position 40,160 of record CABEEJ010003842.1, read on the forward strand.
CGCACTTAAGTTAATGTGTAATGGTAGGGTGATTGTGAGATGAAATGGAGGACCTACAGTTTAACGTGGAATCCGAACCATGGTGGAGGCCTGGCATTCCTCACATTCACAAGATGTCTTGTCAGAGGTGAAGGAAGGGTTTGGTAATCAAATACATTTTTGCCGGGACTGAGGATCGAACCCCGGCTGCCAGCATAGAAGTCTGACACTTTACCCCTAGACCGCCAGGTCACTCCAATGTGACTGTTAAACATCATTGAGTCATTAGAGTGCCTTCTTTACTTAGACCTCCGGCTACCCGTCACATGAGCTACAACATAACTCTAACTTGTTTCCGGATCTTTGGGAAAACATTTTTCTATATCTTAAGTTGTTTCTATTGTTTTGTAGCACTCTTGCTTGGGATTGCGCTGCTCCTCATATAAACGTATTGCTTATTACGCGACACGAAGGTCACTAATTACTTCAATTCAATTTAAAAGTCCTAAAATTGATTTTAAACTAATAATAAACATCCACAAAAGTTTACAAATGCATCAAAGCAAAATCGCCTGGGTAAATGTTTTGTATTTCACCGCAAATTTAGTCATAATAATGTAGAAAGAAGAGTTCTTGATGGTCAAATGGGATTAACTCTATACATTAATCACAAATCAGGATAAAAACTGGGTAGTCGCTAGGACTGTAAATAATTAATTTCACTAGGGACATTTTTTTTACTAAGGTTGTTACTTCTACTCAAATTGATGGTGATATTGGGCTTAACTTGTGATGGATAAACTAAACCTATTTATTAATTTTCTTTCAAACTACTAAATTGAATGTAGAACATTTCCTTGGTGCTAGGATTTGTACCCCAATTCTATTTATATTATTGGCGCCTGTGTAAATTAATTCCCACTGTATTATTGCTAAAGTAAAATGATCGCTGTAATTCACCATACGAAGGATAAGAGCTCAACAAATACACAGAATCTTTTTTGTTCCATAATATATGTAGTTAAATTATAATCTATAATGAATTAAGTTAACTGTAAAGCTATTTATTATTTAAGTAAAACAAAACCCGTTAGATCAAACTCCAGTAGCCCAAAATTCCAGATAATCTTTAATATATAAATATTGTAATCAAAGGGTTTACTTGTAACTAAAGATAATAAACTATACATACTACGTGATATAAATTAGTTTAATAAATGGGAATTTGATTAAACTTATTCAACTGTAATTTACAACCCCAGAAAATACTGTATCCATGTATTATCCCGCTTAATCTGAATTTTCACTAATCCAATCAAGCTTCGGTCCCAATTGGTTGAGATTAACAAGGTTCTAGTATAAATCATGCTATATCCAAACACATTCAAAATATACCCAAGCTTTATTGAACGGTTTTAGAACCGTCATAGTAAGGTATTATTAATATTACTTTTAAAACCAACAGAAAGTTTATTTATATCCAAACCAGTTGTTGTGTGTTCTCAACTGTTACATGAGATTTGCAAGAGGTCCCCTTTGACTAGGAGGTTGGGGTTAAATACTCAGTTGGGTGCACTGTTATTTTACCATTCTCTTTACACGTTGATGCTAGTGCACCTCCTCTCAGCTATCACTCTTATCCCCATTACATAGATCAACCCCTTAATTGCTTTTATGTGAAATGACCTTATAAAAAGAAAATATTTGCAATTCTAAATTATTAATGGAGGAAAACACTTACTTAAATGTATACTAAATCATCCTGCATGTATCCATGTAGGTGTGGTAAAATCCTGTTTCTATCAATTTTTATTTTAGACTTATACACATTTTTTATTAGCATCACAACATACAAACCGTTTGGGCTATAAACTTGTGTACTAATTACGACTACGTAATTATGATAATGGTTTTAGGGACTAGAAAGTCTATGATTAGAGGAAGTGTAACAGAACTTCCGTTGAGATAGAGTGAAAAAATATTTTTGAAAACTAACCTCAGTACATCCAACGGAGATTCGAACCTTAATCTTCCCGTCATCTGTGATCTAGCCCAATGTATGTGTATTGCCTTAGACCACGTGGCCACTGAAGTGGGTAATTAGGCCTATATAAGTCTAAGTTTTTACGGAAATTTCACAGACGTCTTCATCTATGATGACTTGATTAAATAAAATATGTAGGTCTATATATTTGTCTATGAGAAACATATCTATGAATAAATGTTAAGTATACCGGTTTTGTTGTATTTTAAAACTATAAATAACACAAATTTAAAAAAATCTAATAACGGCAGAAATAAATACTTTTTTAAAGTGACAAGGAGTAAGTCCCTCCTTTCTGTGATTTCCATCCTGAATATTAAGGAACTATCCTTTAGAAGACACTTGTTCCATCTCGACCCTAAAATGGTACTTCCAGGAATTTTATCAAAGAAAACACGTATCTGGTCAAGATCAGTTTGTCTTTCAAGTCTTTGGACAGATTTTTCTCAGCATTCCTCTTTATCTCTTTCTTTTTTTTTCTCTTCTTTATTCTTTGGTTATTCCATTTGAGATATTTTTTTTCGTTCCCCACTTGAAGGGTTGGTAGTAACTGGAGTAGACTCGGAAGGGAAAAATATGGGGTTGAAAGTTTGCTTGGATATAATATCGTGTAACGTAGACTAAGGAAAACAACATCATCTCCATTTTATAAAGTTAAAAAAATTACACACAATGGAAGAATAATTCTCATTCTTTGTACGTGTATTTACAATTAAATTATTTAATAAGAGTAGATAGCTTACAAACTATGTATTTCTTGTTTTATGTCAAAATGTATAAATTAAGGCATGAATTAAAACATTCGAAAGGTTGTGAGGTATAGAGATTGTTTGTAAATACTTTGTTCATATTAAATATGCATGATATGATTCTAAAATTAAATAATTACAGTTATTTAAGTAGGCTACAATCAATACAAATTACATATTAGTAAAAAGTTTTTCTTAATGTCAATATTAAATGTGTTTTTATAGTTTTTAAATCTATTGCGAATAGTACTCCTCTTTCTGTAAACCAATAATATACCGTTTTAACTTAGAGTGGTTTTAGTTGGGATAACATAACAGAAACATGTAATAACAATGCATCAATTTATAAATAAGCCCTTCCTTCACCTCTGACAAGACATCTTGTGAATGTGGAGAATGACAGGCCTCCACCGTGGTTCGGATTCCACGTTAAACTGTAGATAAACTGTAGGTCCTCCATTTCATCTCACAATCACCCTACAATTACACATTAGCGTAAGTGCGTACAACCCGAACGGGTAGTAAGATGCGGTGCTAATAATAATAATAATAATATACATAAGCTAACCAATTTTGTAGCAATAAAAATACTAAAAAAAATATTCATAATTTAATATAAAATTCCATGGAAAAGAAAATTAATTCGCATTTGTATAGAAATGAGAGAAATGGCATTCCAAAAGATCCTTTTCCTTAGTGGATGAGGTAGATTCTATTGTGAGTCAATCATTTGTTTAAGCCTTCTTTTAGACCGGTGAAGTCCAAGTAAACTTGCGATATAGTTCGTGGAGGGATCTTTTTTTGGTTAAGAAAAGCTACGGAGAAGTTGAAAGGAATGCTGGCCACAAGAAGAATACCTTCCAGAGGAAAACCTTTTGAGTTTATAAAAGTTTCCAGTGTCCGTTGGTTGGTAGTGTAGTGTGGTGCGGTCTATCGTTCAGGAGACAATACCTTAACAAAAATTCTAGTTTGAAAAAAAAAGGATGGTTTCAGAATATTTTTTAATGAAATTGTAAGATATTATAGTTCGATAGTAAGATATCGGTTGAATCTCTAAACATGATCTGGAACACATATTTTAGTTTACTTTGTTTATTCGGAAAAGTTGTTGCCCAATGTATATGAGACTCTCAATAGTGGGTACATGGGCAAAAGTATCAGTACCATCTTTCAAAATCAATTAGTGATTGTGAGATAATTTTTAAAATTGTGAATTGGTGACCTGAGTTAATTTTTTCAAGGGTTTTCTTAATCTACCTACTCTCAAATTTTTGTACACATTTCAAATCTTACTTCACTCATCCATACCCAATTTAGTCTATAACCTAGACCGTTAGTAAAATATGATGCAAGAAGGGTAACAATACTAAGATGATATTATGTTAAATACTTTGCCTTCCTGGCACGTCAAGGTAGGTCAACATAAGATTTTAAAGAATCTACTTTTGATTCAGCAAGCATTAAATATATACATTTTAAACCAAATATATACCTTCTTGTATTGTTCTAAAAATAATCCTGGAGTGTCACAAAATTATAATTTTTTCTTTAAGGGTTTTTTATAAAAGTATTTTTTATTAATCATTTACATCTTAGCTAATAGGCTTTAAAAAATGAACAAAAATTAGAATAATAAAGTCCGATGTATCATATTATTTCTATATAAAATAAGGAAAAAATAAAGTTTATTTTATAAAGCAAATTATTGGTTTCAAGGCGCAAATATTATATTTACTGAGTAAACTAATCAGAGGAAGAGGGAACGTGCTAAATAGAATAAACAAGAATCGTCGCAGGGTGAAATGCTAATTTCCGTCTCTCTATTTCTATTTCATACATAAGTGTGTAAATGTGTCTTCCTTCTTCTATTTTGTACATATGTGTCTAATGTGATGGTGCTTTGACTGCTCATGTGAGTCAAGCTAAGCTGCAACCAACTTTGCAAATTAATTTTTAAATCCCCACGTAGCCGACGTCTTAAAACGCTAAAGTAAAAGGAATCGAAACAGTTTTATTAAATATCAAAGTAATTAAGGGATCTATATATTATATTTTTATTATTTTAAATTCTAAACAGATGTGATTTGGTCTCTGCCCTATAATAAAATTGACAAAGTTCTGCTTAGTGGTGCTAAGAAATTTTCCTTTGCCAAAAGGTCTTCTTGCTCTTCACCGTCTTCACTTTCAAACATTGGTGTCATGACCACTGCAAAACATTTCATTCCCTTATGCGCCGAGTCAATAAATGGCTCCTTCCTTGGGTCAACCTCTTATGGATAATAGTGTGAGAGATTTGTCTGTTCGCCTATCTATACATTTGTACAGTTCATCAAGGACATAGATGTATAGTGAATAAACGTTTCTCCAAATATTCGCTTCGTCTAAACTTTAGTCGATAAAGTCCTCTCCTTTATTACTTTGATGTTAGAGAAGGTTTGGATGAGGCCAATTCAATCATTTAATCATGCGTGTTTTTGATCATCCAATACTAAGGTATACTCCAAATGATATTATTGAAACAATGAGACATTGACTAACTCATATATTTGTGATAATATCAATTATTGTATGTGTTATACCACATGGGTTTCAAATTATGGTGTAAGAATGGTAAATATAGTTTTTAGAATAATATAACCACATAAGCGTAAAAGGGGAATGGAATAACCCCAGTGATATATAATATTTGGTTAAACGTTACCAAGCCATGCCTTGACCTTCCATAATTGGAAATCAAGTATATTACTAACCTGGCTTTATGGACTGCATGGCCAGCAGTGTAGTGATTTATTCAAGTATGTGATATAAAAAATAAAATAAATTGGCTGCTAAACAAAGATAACATGTTATTTCATCCTTCGTCTGATATTACATATGTTTATATATAATCAATATATTTTTTAAATTTTTCTTACATTCTATATGATTTTATTGACCATTAATAAAAATATTTATAAATAGTGCATTTTTACAAGGAGTAATATAAATTTTGATATTATAATTTAGTTTTTTTAATATTGTTTTGTTAATGAATGTCTAGAGTTTTATATCTTATATGTTTATGTTACTTGAATACCAAATAATTTTATCATTAAAAATGTTCCTATTTAGTAATATTTACACTGTTTGTAAAAATCCATTTTTTTATGAACTTACTTCATCATAACCTTAACCATGAACAAACGATACTATTTATAGTCTTTGTGAGCATATGGTAATTATCACACTCAGTTCAAATGTTAAAGCAGTTCTTAATGTTCTACACACCTACTAATCATCACATTGAGTCTTTAATAACCTGATTTAAAAATAAATCACTTCTAAATATATTTTTCAATTTCAAACGTGAGAAAAAGCGTTTATGATACGTCTACTAACAAAACGGTTATTCAACAAGGTTAGAAGTGAGGTGGCCTAAGTAAATCTGGCCGAGCTGACCTGACCAAGATAGAAGGGTTGAAGGGAAGTGGGAAAGGGAAGGGGATCAATGGGACGAGATTGGTTTTAGAGTGGCCCAGGGAGTTGAATTGGGTAGGAATTGGTTCCAAATCCTCCCAGGGAGAAGCTTCCGTTCATCTGCACTGACCAGTGATGAAGTAGAAAGTCATGCTGTAGAATATCGATATATTATTAGAATTTTAAATTTTAAAAGTGAACTTTGATTTTTGTGACCTTATCTAAACTTTATTTAATGTGGATAGTATCATATTTTCATTTTTTTTTCTAGCTTTCTACAATATCTACTGAAAATTAATAACGAAAAACTAAGTTGATCTCAATCTCATACATATTCAGCTGAGGCTATCTTATAAATGTAGTTCTTGTTTGTTTTATTATTATCTATTCACACTAATAGGGATGATATTCTTCCTAACAATCCTTTTCATTCTCCATCCTTAAATTATAGTTTTAATAAACATTGTAATAACTGTACCAATAAAATGATTATATAGTTTAAAAAACAATGAGAATCCAATTAAAATCAATCTTGTCTAAAAAGTAAAAAACAAATTAACACCCATCCCTAAAAAGTCAAGAGCGAAAGGTGGAACAAAAGTTGTCTTATTTCCAAATACAGTTGGTTGAATCTGCTTCTATTTTATATTTCGATCTTTGTTTTTTAAACACTACATTGTATAATCAATCGTCAGGATCTTTAATTAGACATTTTTCGGTATCTTTAATTTTGATATTATTTTCGACCTGAATTAACTTTTTAATGGATACTAAAATATCACATTTATTCGGTTGCATTTTTCTGTCCAATTTAAAAAAAAATATAATAATACAAAGTTTGAATAACATTTATAACACAACTTAATTAACATTCATACTAAATAAACAAGCTCGTAAAAGTTTATTTTATAATAATAATTGTAATAAAATTAGTTTTAATATAAATGATGACAAATATTTTATTTAATTATTTCCCGATTTAAACTTAATATTCTTGGGTAAAATTTAGATATATAAATCGGCCAGACCAACTATGTTATTTAAATTTTAGTTTCTTTGTTTAGTGTGAACTAGATATCTATTTAGATATTATAATTTAGACTGATATCTGTTGATGAGGATGTACAATGATTTAAAATCCCCTACTGAATAATCCAAAGGGGTATCAAAATTGATAGTTTTAACTTTGGTTTTCCCATTCTCTGCTCATGGCAGTGCAGTTAATTTTCTCCATGATATCTAACTTATTCTCACAAGTTAAACCAGTTGTTGGCAAATCTAGGAATTAACTAATGTCACATTTAATTAAAGCTTATTTTTTAAAGGTGTTAAATATTAAATATACTTTACTATTTTATTCTTAATGTCCAACATATCAATAACGAATTATATTTTACTACTATAAACCATACAATAATTTAGTTAAAACATAGCCTTAGGCAAGCTAATAATTGGCTAAGTGACCCCCACATCAAAATTATTTTAAACAGTGAGATGAACTTGCTCATAAGGAGTCCAATATTTTTATAAATTCATCGTTATCACTAAATGTCTTAGCAACACGCCTTACTACCTGTTTACATTATTACTAGCTTCAAATAGAAGTTAAATAAAGTCTGTAGAAAATTATCAATTAACATTCCTTTCAACCACAAGATTAGGTATAACTTTTTAAAAGAACATTAATATTATAATTATTTATTTATAAGATACATGAGAAGCTCACATTTTTTCCTAAATGTACTAATTTTAATAAAAAAATTATTAGTATTGCTCATTTTTGGGTGGTACAATTTCAATGTCTTGCAGAATATCAATAATTTTAGAAATAATCTGTAAACAATGAGTACAGAGTTTATTTTATATATTTACTAAAGCATATATGGCTTATAACGAATTGGTTATTGTTAACATTCAACAAAATGCAGTTAGAGAAGAACATAAACTTCAAAAATTAGACCTAAAGATGACACTGTTTAGAGTTGAATTCAGTCTTCAGAATATGTGCAGCTAATGCAGCTAATTGAAAAAGGAACAAGGGATCACAGATAAGGAGAAATCAATATTAAACACCACTAACAAACTTCTGAACTTTTATTCAATTGTTTATAGTAAATTTGTGTATAAAATTGATTTATATAGATTCGTTATAACGAACAATGGAATAAGCCACTATGTAAATCACATAAATCCTATTATTATATTATAGCAAATGTTTAAAATCACTAGGTACGAGTATATTTTGAAATAGATAAACTTTTTCTTGTATATACCAACAAGATAACCTCACTTTTAAATTCAGAAGTAGATTAAAATCATCTGTGGAAGATTAAATTGTTCATAGAATAAATTATCATAGTCTTTGTGTCTATGGAAAGATTATACATTCAGGAGATTATCTCTAATATATGAATAGATACAAATTATATTGTGACTTTGAATGGCATCTAAAAATAATGATAAATATTGCATAGTAAATTAAAATGAGAATTCTAATATAAAAATATAAAATCAATCATTAAAATATATTTGAAACTACCTATTACGCTTGATTCAACCCACACTTAATACAACAAAATTTTGGATTTGTATCATCTTTATGGTATATTAAAAGTCATTTTATTTTGGTACTAATACATTTTTGAAAGTAAGGTTGAATTTGAGAACATTTGAAATTATTGAAACAGCTTATTTTTGCATCGTTAAATTTAATATTTTTCCTTGTTTGAGGTGATCAATAAGTTTCATTCATGATATTCCTGGTACGTTCCAAAGATCACTTAAAAGATAGTTTCTTCTTATAATGTGACACATCTAGTTGGCCTATCTTCGTATAATCACCTGCAGAATGGTTTTAATTTCGTTTACAGTTCTCATAACTTCCTAATTAGTCACTTGAACTGTTAACGTGATACTTTTGTTTATTTGATTTATCAGGGTGAAACGTTACATGTTTCAAGAAATATAGCAAGATAATTATTGATTTTTTTTGAATTTCTCAATTGAATACAGCATCCAGAGTATACGTTTTTTAGGGTTAATTAATATATCTTTTTCTTGATATTTTATACCAATATTTGGCCATTTTTAGTTAAAAATATTATATATAACTTTGAGCCAAATGGATTTCTGAAAGAGCATAAGTTTACATTAAAATAACTAACCCTCCCTAAATGTTAGCAGTTGTAATGACGGCTAAAACGTTGTTACCGATCATATCGACATGCCTAATGACTGTAAAAAGTTTTTTTTTTAAACGCCAAACATGAAATATTATAAAATAATATCACTTTAGCTTTGTTTGTTACCTAACACTTTACTCAAATTCTACTGGTTAAAATCACTCTATGCTGATTTAACTATGTAATAAAAATATTTGTTCATTAAAATAGCTTGTTAAATGCGATTAGTTATATTTTAGAAGAACTTTTATCTGATTCACATTATATTATAAAATATGCAATAAATATATTTAAATTATGTTTTATTATAATATGACCACGACATATAAATATAAGTTCTAATCTTTAAAAAAACACATTTCGAATACTAACTTTTCTGACCGGGGTAGTGTAAACTACGTTGTACTTTCTGGAACACAATCAAAAATGAAGGAGTGTTTAAAAAAAGTCACTGAAATGACGTTGTGAAACTTTTTTAATAGCTTTTAAATAACTATTCGAATAATTGCCTGCACTTTAATCCGGTTTTAAGTACAGTTTAATTAAGACCATCCATTGGCTGCATTTTGTTTAATGGTTCCTGCACGACTTGTCGCGCTATTCGTAAATTTCGAAAATAGCATAGCAATGAAAATGAATTGTATCACAGTTTTTTTAAAGTTTTTGCCACAGCAGATATGATAAAATTAAATTAGAATGAGTGGATACTATTTTACTAAGTTTGGATTAGTTTTCAAATTTATGCCTTTGACACTTATAAATAATTGTTATCTCTTCGTCTTTTTTGGTATTTTTAAATCAATATTTTATAGGATGTTTTATGCAAGCTAGATCCTATCTTGAGACTTATTATAAACTACGTAAATACATCTTGTTCTTTACTTGGTTCCGTATATTATAAATATGAAATTTCAAATCTAATGAAATTCAAACCTATATGTCTCTAGGAAGGGTATATCAACTCTTAATCTTAAAGTACAAAGTCTTATTGATCTGGTCTGTTCTTGTGCATTATCTCTCTTTAAATATTTATTCTAAGTCTACAGATATTTATTTAAAATTTTGATAATTATTTAAATATTTGACAGTATTTTCTTACATATTACCATATTTTTTTAAAAAAGGGGGCCTATTAAATTAATATTATTATTTACATCGTATTTTACTACCCGTCTGGGCTATACGCATTTGATTAAAGTAGTTGTGTCTATTTGAGAAAGGTTAAATTCAGAGGAAGTATAGCCATATTTTCATAGAGGAAGAGAGAATAACCATTTAAGAACAACATTTTCAGTAAACCCAGACAAGATTAGAATCTTAATATAATAATTGAGAACAGTAATACCCCTATAATACCCCACCCACGATTTACCTTTATGATGTGATTAAAGACTGAGTGGTGTCCGTGACTTACAAGTCTAGCGGCACATTCCTAGCATGCATGGTGACTTAAGTCAGGCTAAGTGAAAGCTTGTATTTCAGCTCTTCAAACTGACGACTACACATTGTACATTTTCCCGTGTTGGAAATAAATATTTACAATGGTTAGTCTTATTGATAGCTAACCAAAACCTACACAGGGATTAAGCCTATGCCCGCGCACAAATTTCTAGAATGATTTACAAGCTTACAAACCTAGTTTGGAAACTCTTTCCTTGGTCAGACCATGTATAGTAAGTACAGAGTATGTTTACGACCAATGAGCCGAGAATGTGTGCGTCAATTTTAAAACAGCATCACTTCTTATGTTAGAATTAAATGAGTTTAACGTACTAGTCAATATATTTTATTATTTTGTAAATTAAAATGGACAGCAAGTATTATCTAAAAATACACGACAGTAAATTGGTACTTAAGAATCGTTTAGTTATGGATAAAAGAGAGTACTATATGATCTAGGACTATTTAATATTATATAGGTACCACATGTTTTCTTAAGGTTTTTTTTTGGAAATATATGTTTAGCCTGATATGCTGTTTAAATATTAGGACTAGTAAAAAAAAAGTACAAATCTAACTAAGAATAAAATTAAAAACTCATTTTCCGTCGATTTGCAGTACATGTAGTAGGATTACAAAGTATGAAGCTGTGTAATCTTATATATAAAATTCTCGTGTCACAATGTTCGTTCTCGTACTCCTCCGAAAAGGCTTGACCGATTCTCATGAAATTTTGTGAGCATATTGAGTAGGTCTGAGAATCGACCAACATCTATTTTTCATACCCCTTAGTGATAAGGGTTGTCCACCCTTAACATTTTTCTATGATTTTTAGACATTTTTTAATATCTTTATTTTTTTTATTATGTCGCATTAAAAATACATACAACCCTAAATTTTTACCCTTTTATCACCAACCCCTATTTTTTAATAGCCATTTTAGTAATTTAAGCATTTTTCATCCCCGGTCGATAACTGATCAATCGTCATTTAATTAGTTATCCCCGCCAGTTGTCTACAGGTGTCACTTCTGACCCAGTAAACAGCACGGAGTAGGGATGAGAACGAAGCCGGTCTCCTGTTTCTCTCACACAATAAGACTTCTCTCACTCCCTACACAGTTGTCGGCCATCATTATTGTTTATGCATCAAGTGTAGTAGTAACGTTGACAATTATTATTTTGCTATCTCAGTGTAACTCTCATATTAACTATTAATCATTCCTATTTTATTAATAGCTAGAAATTACTTAAAAATTACGTTTGCCGGGTCAGCAAGTTTTTTTAAGAAAATATTTTGTATTTGTTTTAGAGTTGCGTTTCATAGATATGAGTGATGGGGAGGGGAGGGGAGGGGGGGGGCTTATATAATTCTTATTTCTTATACTACAGTGGGTCACGGGCAACGCCGTGCGGGATTGCTAGTGGTTCTATAAAAATACCGCTCTGTCTTTCTTTTTTTTTAGATAAAATAGAAAAGCTATAATTTAAAAATTTTTATGGGGCTTGAGCCAAAAATATACCGATCGTAGTCATAAATTAAGTATAAATATTAAATGACACATATTTTGAGCAATATAATCTAATCTAATATAATCTATGTACACGGATACTAAACAAGACACGCACGCCAGATGGCTAATGGTATAACTTTCAAGATCACTGAATTTGCTTTGCTGGGACAGGTATATTGAACTCTAATCCTTGGTAGCTGTACTGAGTTTTATTAGTCCATGCCAATGTAGGTCATTTTCTTTAAATGTAACCTTGTCAAACATCTTTTAATAGCATAATAAATGTGGATGCATATAATTTGAATAGTTAGTGAAAAGCAATGGGAAACAAAATTATTGAGATAGTGCCCATCTATGAATACTATTTATAATATAACTCATAATTTTTAGATTATTGGAACTAAAAAAAATTTACATAAATATACAAGTATATTAAATTCATAATATATAAAACAAATACATATATGCCATGTATCTATATACATATATTAGAACAACTAAATTCTCTGAAAATGTTCTAATGATTATAATCGTTGAACATTTGTTTATAGCTCTAACCCTTCCAAATACTTGAATTTTTCTTCAGGAAACCTGTATCGCTACAGTAATCTTATTGCGTAAGTTGCGTATGCCTTTATTTGAAGCTCATTGACCGGAACCTTCAAGCATTTCACTACTCGAAAGAGTCATCCCCTGGCATCACCAATTAAACCCTCCATTCCGGAAGCATCCACGAGTTCGTGAGTTCTGCTCTTTTCCACCGGATCCCACTTCCCATCCCGGGCTCGCAAAGGGTGCTAGGAAGTTAACTCTACTCCCCAAAAGCTTAACAATTCCAGTCACCTCCCAATCCGATACACCCTCCGGGTCCAGCTGAGGTCAGAAGTTTTCCTCTTCTCTTTTTACATGCGATCTCTTCTCTTCGCTACCCAGTGGATTTATATTATTTTTATTCGTGAAAAATATCAAAGGAAAGTTTTGGAAAGTAAAAAAGTATAGAAGTAAAATTTTAAAACGTAGAAGTATAAGGGATGGGGTATCTCCTGGAATTTAAGTAGAAATTTGACTTGCCTACCTTTTTCTTAAAAGCACGAAACTAGTGTAAAGGTTTTTTGAATACATTTTCTATACAAAGAGGCTTATATTTTGAATACAAAAATAAAATTATCCGCTATTTGGTCTTCATCTAAAACTGGTTGTCAAATGGTTTGAAAGTCAAGCTCATCTTATGTTGTTTGGGTGCTATGAGAAGGTATTTAAATCCCAGTAGTATTTGAAAGAATAATTTTCCTTTAATATTTTCACAAACTTTCTCCGAGCAAATGCAAATTATTACTAAATTAATAATCTTACTAAATTAGATTAATTTTTACAATTAAAATGAGTTCTTGAATACCATTTTTTGTTTGCTAACATATCTCTGCTGATACGTGTTTAAGTAAGCACAACAATAAAAAAAGAACCTACCTCAACCAGTTGTAATTATCTACTGTTCACTTTAATCATATATTTGATTTTTATAATGCATTATTAAACATTTATATGGATAGTCAATTTGGAGGGTGATATGAAATACAAAGTTTATTTGAAAAAAAAATTTATTTACATATAAATCACAAGTAAATGAATAAATGTATTGGTTTAAAATACAATAAATAATAAAATTATATCAAAGTATTGCACGTCATTACTTACAAAATTCACAAATGTAATCAATTTTTTCAGCACCGGCGCAATCATTGTGACCCCATATCAAACATGATAAATGCTGCCCCCAATGTTATCCTCATCTCCAGAAATTTTGCTATTACAAATATGCACTCGACGTCATTGTCATTTGGGGTTTTGTCAAACCCAGAGTAAAGTTCTGAAGATTGGCCTGAATGAAAAGATTAATTCGCACCACTTCTTAATTCTTCTTGCATGGGATTTGTTAGCGGGGCTAAAATGGGGGGAGGGTGGACAAACGTCCCCAATAATTACTAAAAAACCCTTTGTGTCTTACTCACTGCATCCACATAAAATCACAGATATATGAGATTGTGAGCAAACATGATCTACTGCTGCAGAACTTAAATGAATTATCTGTTCAAAATCTTAAAAAGTAAAGTGGATGTTTGTATATATTCCAAAATGGGACAACATAATTAATATTTGTTTTGGAAAGAGAAGTAATTGCTAAGTTTGAGTTGATCAACAAAACTTTACAATAAAAAAACAGTAGAGGTACTAATAAAGTCTGTGGAAATTGTGTCAAATGCTCTTAAGTAAATATGATTAAATTCTCTCTTCAAGATTTTGCTTACACACTACAAAGAAAGGATTGAGCAACTTAATATGCAGCCCCTCTCATGTCTAGGACCAATAATGCCACTTGCATGGTTCACAGGAACTGTAGCACATCATATACCTTCATCTGAGGAAGACCACTTCAGAATAGATTACGTTCAAGTTATAGATACCGCATTCTGTCAGATAAAAAAAGTTTCATCAACCTGGCATAAAGAAACACCTGAATCTTGAACAATTACTTCTGAATGGAGAAAACTGTTCTGATATCAGTGACTACCCAGAAATAGACCCATCATATTTGCAAGTGGTACTTAAGATGATTTATCAATATATAATGTTTACTGTGTGGAATATGCCGTGAAGTTCTTCAAACAAATGACACAAGAATTAAAAAAAAATCAAATGTGGAGCTTCTTGCTCGGCTGTTGCTAGTTTTACCCAGCTCGTATTTTGAGGCAGTGAGAAGTTTCAGCTCTCTCAGAAGGCTGAAGACATATTTGATTTCCACAATGACTCAAAAGAGACTGAACCACGTTGCCCTCTGTCATGTTCACAATGACATCTCGGACTCAATCGTTAATAGGAAGGTTGCTGCAACACTGGAATCCATGTCTGAATAAAGAAGGATTTTGGACCAGATCTTTTCTAAAGTTAATATTTTGTATTTTTTATTCTTGGTTATTGAATTGATTTGTGTGTGTGTGTGTGTATTATAGACTTGTCTATGGACTCGATTGATGTAAGAAAACTTGGTATCCTTCTAAATTTGTATTATGGCTTTAAATTCATAAAAAGACTTTTGAACCATTTCCATCCTAATGACAATGTTAATTATTGTGTAATTGTTTATTTCTTATCTTTATTATAAAATATAACTTTTTATAAAACTATGTTGTTTTGTGGATTTTGACTTAAATTCTTTCTTGCAATTAGGTTTTGCGTGCATGACGTATTTCAGTGTGACGGTGAACTAAAACAAAGTAACATAAACATTAGTTTTCAATTAAAAATTGTATGTCCCTTCAAAAATGTATAGCTAACGATGCCCATGTCTTTTTGGAACAAATTATTTTTATTTTTGGTAGAAATTTATTCAAAACTCTACCTTCTAACACGTCTATAATGTTATCCGACCTATTTTTTCGCTATTTTAGTTTGTTCGCTTATGCTCTATCTCTACGCGTGTTTCATACGGAGATTCAGTGGGGACTAAAGTAGTTGCTCGTTTCCCCCCTTTATTTGAGATTTTCTTCCATGTGGTGATGTATGGTGGGGTAGGACCAAATATGGAGTTTCAGAATAACAAGCCATTGGTTAAAATCTTAGTCTTTGGAAACCAGTTTGTGGAAGGCTACTAGATCTAGTTGCAGCCTCAGTTATTTAGTTATTTCCTTTATTTTAATCAAACACGTAAAACACACAATTATCATCAGGGGGTTTAGATGGACAGGGTATTGGTTCGGGATAATGGATTAAGATATCATATTTTGAGTGTTTTCTATATCCAGGTCCATTTTCAGCTGCATTTGCCTGATTTGCGACATTATTAACTGCAACCAGAGATGTTTTTCTTTCCGCTTGGATTTGTACTAGTCAGTGAAGAAGCAATTATATCATCATCAGTGAAAATATGTATATTTACAGTGTAAATTCCCGTAACTATAAACCCATTAACTGTTATTTATCATCTCTTAGCTTTCAAATAAGTGCAGTCATAAAGTTCCATAATATCAAACTGACTCAGTGCCCGTGAATTGTGTCTAAAGCACACAGGAACTTTCCCACTGTAATAAGTTTTTAAAGCCCGCATGAATGTTTTGTCGAGTGGCTGATGTTTTGTGTGAGGTATATGGTGGTATTCAGATGATTCTGATAAACTTTTGTCTTCAAGTTTCAATAACATAAAAGTTTAGATTATGTGTTGAATGCCCATAAGAACTGAGATAAAGGGCAAATCTATAGTACGTTTTGTGGTTTTAATGAAATGATCAAACAAATCGATAAAAATATAGGTTTGGACCCAGCCAGATGGGTGATATATGGTAATATATCCAGGTGGTGCACCTTTCATTAGTAGCCCACTCATGTTTTTTTCATGTAAAAATAAAGATAGAAGATACATTCTCTCCACCAATAGTCATACAGCTAATAACCGTAACTAAAGATCCCTCTTCAGCAGAGGTTAATTTTTATATTTACCGTTTCATCCTTAGTCCAATTAAATGAAGAATTTTAATATTAATAAACCAGTTTCATATACGTTATAAACATGACCTGCAGGAAAAGAGTGTTTAGCGAATACTCCTTAAAGAAGATTAAAAGACTTAAACACCTCCTAATTTTTAAATCCTGTTGATCTTGAC
The DNA here is from genome assembly GCA_901482245.1 of Timema douglasi. NCBI lineage: Eukaryota > Metazoa > Arthropoda > Insecta > Phasmatodea > Timematidae > Timema > Timema douglasi. Next base: position 57,178 of record CABEEJ010003842.1, read on the forward strand.
ACTTAAGTTTATTTTGGCTTTTGAAGAGAGAATATTTATCATGTCTTCTCATGAAAACATATAACCAGTCTTCACCTGCTTTAACACTCTTTCCAAATGGATGAGCAATATATTTTCGTACTTCTCGTTGAAAAACAAAAGAGAAAATGCCCTTTCTTGCTGGTCCAAAAATATTGCCGGCATTTTTACAAATTATTTCTTCAAATCTTATGAGAAAACTGGTTTATGTCCCAGGTATTTAGATGCTACATCTACTGGGTTTTAATTCACCAGTACAAAAAGTGTTGCTCTTGGTAATTTAATTTCTTGTATGCCTTCAAATATCCCATTTTACATTCACGAGCAGATGCTAATACAAGTGCAATTTGGACCTACCCCCGAAAATTTTTCATTCGTCCAACATCCCGTATTTAGCATATCTAAAAATTAAAAACTAAATTTTATCAAATAGGCTTCATTTACATAAGTATTTTTATTGAATTTTTATCATACACAAACAAATTATTTTAAAGTTGTAGAAATATAAGATTTCTTTATTTTTGTTAAGGTCAAAAAATCTATTTTGGCCCATATTGTAGACCTTTATTTCTTGGTGGGCTTTATTAAATACTTTATTTCATATTGCATACACAATCTGGGAAATGAAAGCGTAGTCAAACCTACTTTTAAGTATCACAGAATTAAAACACCTATGAAGTATGGCTTTAACTACTAAATTTAATACTAGACAACTAACTTTTTTTTATTACATTTCAAAAATTAATTCCAATTTTAAAGCAACCACCCGCAAAATCGTTAACGACTGCCACTTTTTATTTTAATTCGTAAACAAACAACTCGTACCTTAATTACGGTGAAACTCAATGCAGATCATTATGGAAGTGTTTAGAAATAGTTTTCATTTTGCTAGGTGGCAGCACCATACATGACATAAACAAGTACCCTAACTTCCTCTACAAATATATGTACACGTTTAAAGCAACAGTTATTATAATGGATTATGACTAGTTTAATAGCTAATAATATATTAACTAGACTCGCATAATGATTGGGAGAGGGTGGTAAAAACTCACTTAAAACAACCCTTAGTAATCCATCTGGCGTTCGATTATCGATCTTCCATTCAACGGAAATATCTTTTTCCTAAACGGCTTAGTGAGTTTGTACAGCAACGAAGGTTTGTTTTTTTAATTCTATATTGTAACCTCCCCACAATCCTGTTGAGGATCATCCCAAGGGTTCTCATACTGAGAGTAATTGTTAATTCACTGAGCCTCGTGTTTAGTGTCTAGTCTGCCGTATCAAACTGAACTCACGTGTTGACAGCCCGGTGGGTTAAACGCCCATAAAACGTCATTGGAAGGGGTAAACGGACCATATTTTTATGAAGATAAATTCAACAAATTAATACTGGATACGTGACACTACTACTTAGTAAGGTTCCATTGTTTAACACTATATCGTAAAACAGGTTTACGAGGAACTTCACAAGACTGCATCTTCCAGCTGTGAAAATCTCCCATTTACAATAAAAGATCAGATGTATTTTACGTTCGTGTGGCATTGCCTCTTATAGTCTAGAACTACACTAAACTACAACCTTAAGTTCACTACATGTTTTATAGATTGAAACTATCGTCTCCTTCCCTTGGCTAGATTACCAAATCTCGCCTTTCAAGGTCGTTAAAACTGGAATTAGGAAGATAGAACAAAACAGTGCTGGCAACATTGACAATCTAGCAGTGCAAGATTCTTAATATTTCAAGTAAAATAAAACACTAGTGTAAAATCAAATATAAACAGTTTCAGAAGGGTAGTTGTAACACAATACTTAGAATAAAAGTAACATTTATTATGTTTATAAAAATTTATAAGTCGAACACCCCTAATATATATACTAACTACGATGGTCGAGGAACCTACGCAGTTAGATTCATATTATATTTACTTAACATTCATAAAGATGTCAAGGTTTGAATATCTGTCATATAATATATGCTTCCCCTGTAAAGTAACTAGCCTAACTAGCAATATTCCACTATGGTATGTAAAATTAAATAGAGCTATAGTGTAATCCTTCAAAGTAGGACTGCTTCACGGTAAATTAGGTGTACACGATGTGCGAATTTAAAATATAATATAAAAAAACTCTATACACACTGTTAGGCACGGGGTAGTAGATAATTGTAGAGTGCGATATTACTGTAGGTCAGCTTTACTTTTTAAATTGTATCAACTAATAACACTATCTACCGCTTCTCTTTCAAATCAACGTGACGTCATTTATGACTCACCCAAAACGAAATTCAATCAAATAATGGGATTTCAAATATCCACATCTCTTACCACTATAGCAGTGGCTCTAATTATAAAATCCAGTGGCAATTTAAACCATTAATACTAAATCTATTTCACACTTAAATGATCACATTGTTTCAATTAACTTTTTTAAATTAAATAGTAGGTCCTGGATCCGAATTATAAAAGGACTTTTAAAAATATAAATTTGATTTTGTGAATAGTATATGTTTGTAATGACTCTCAACAAATGATAATATAGCTCTACACTAAGATTTTAAATTATTTTAAATGAGACTTTGGTTTATTTAGCTTTAATTAATTTAAATTGCAACTAATTTAAAACGCGAAAAAAAACTTTAAAACCATTTGGGTTTGAAATAATTAAAGTGTTCTGTTTTCATGGATTAGCTTGTAGAAAAATTATTTGAGATCATATGGAAATCAACTTATATTAAACAATTTTTGAAAAACATTTGAAATGCTTAGTAAGGAACGTTTAAGAATACTAAGAAAAAATAAAATTCAATTTTAAATGAATTTTAGGTGGACAAGTTGAGATTGACAATCTAATACACCTTATCCAACTTGAATTAATTTAAAATTGAATTTTATTTTTACTTAATATTTATATTTAACAAGTTAATTTTAATCATCCAGAGATGGGTCCTTATTAACAAAATATTGAAATATTCTAGACAAAGACAAGTATTTTTTAAATTATAAATTATCATGTCAACATAAATATCGCACAAGAAAATATATAGGTTGTTTAACATATCCCAAAAGTCGTTTGTATATATTATACATTTTTATATATTATACATACACGTAAATAAATTTAATATTTGAATTTTAAAGTTGGGACGTTTAAAATAAAATATATTATTACATTTGAGTGTTAAAGCTTATCTTAAATTAAGTAAATACAGATTTTTATAAAATATTTGATATATATTATACAAGTAAATCATAAATTTTAATATATATATATATATATATATATATATATATCCTATGTATTATATACGATATATAATTTACCCTATATTTATATGTACAAGCGAATATTAAATTAAAATATATCCTATAGTTATATGATATATTCCATATTTAAAAAGTCTCAATATACCTAATTTCGCTTTTACATTCATATTTAATAATAGCTCTTAATTTAAATTCCCAACTTTAAAAATCAAATTGATTTATTTATATTCATATAAAAATCTATTGTATTTTTTCAGGGTCTATCTAGTTAAATATAAATAATCGACACTAAATGAAAAGCTGTAATACGGGAGATGTAACGTATTTCTACTATGATAATCCCATAAACAAACACTTTTATTTCCTGGCAGCGTGGGGGATCACATGCAAATATTTGAATGAGGGATGAGATAAGGTTGGAGACGTAAACGTACTTCTGGGGATCTCTTCTTCTTCTTTCTTCTCCAAACTATATATGTACACATTTATAACCTCGTATTTGGGTAAAAAGAGATGATACCAGAAATGGCGTTGGAGGTAGTACAAGGTGATTGGATCTCTCTAGTGAAAGTACAGACTTCACCCTCTACCTCATAACCTCCCCACTAACGCCATGTTACTAACATCCACTTACAGAGAAAACGTCTCCCATCCAACCTACAAGGTAACTTAGGAAAACACTCCAAGTCTAGGGAAACTTACACATACTTACCTGGAACCCTCTTCAACCTATTACTTGTACAAATAAGTTGTTGAGCACTTGAATTAGTTTTCCTTGAGAGTGGTATTTTTTTTAAAACAACACTTTTTTTTATTCCTTTATTAAAATTTGTATATTCATTATTTTTATAATTTATTTTTTCCCCTCACTATGGAGATTATTGGTTTTTATTTCCTTTTAATAATGTACACAGATTCACATATGTTTTAAAACAAATTATGTTCAAAGCATACATCTTTTTTGTCCACCCTCAGCTATTTATTCTGAAATAGTTTAAGGCCACAGAATAAGTTGAGAAATCTTAAGGAACTGCAATAGAGTTTTCATAAATTTATCAAGCCAAGTGTAGCCTGTTATGTATGAACCTCTCCTTCCATAGTGTAAAGAAAGTCACCTTATTCAGGGGGACACTTACCGGATGACTGTGACTCGCTGTAATCTACCAGAGAGAGAATTTATTAATACAATGTAACACAGATAACTAGCTATTACCATTTTCAATTTATCCGTAAGATTAGAGATATTAATTGTTATTCTAGAGGAAATACAGATAATATGGTTAATGGGGCTCATAGTTTATTTAAGGAATATAGAACTGAAGGATCTAAACTATAGATAAACAAAGTATATATATGTATATAGTACATAACTAATGATAAGCCGTTTAAAGAATTTAAATGATTACTATATAGATAAGGTGATAATCTGACATTTACTATAGTACTATTATATTAAAAATGTATACATACTTTTAATACATGATTAAAGAAATATAAATTTGCGTAGTCAAATATTACAAAACATAATGATTTTTTTATTGGTACTATCTATAATAATTCAATTTGGCTGGTCGAGAAATACTAAAATACTTAGGAAGTGGTTTACTATTTCAAAATATGCTTAGTCAGTAAATAAAATCGAAATAGCTAGATGTCCATTTAAGGTTAAACACCTTGCATTTTACGTTTTATCATCCAAAAATTATTAAATTATGTTATTTGCTAATTTCTAGATGACAATTTACCTCAAATTTCAAAATTATAAAATTAAACTAAATGGTTATAAAATTAGCTTTAACTTTCCTAAAAAAATAAAATGTTTTTTCTATAATTACAAAAGAGAATTTTAATATAGTTTATTTTAATATTAGTGGTTTCTAGCCTTCATATAGCTACCATTATGATAAAATCATCAGCATTGTGAGGTTATATCCCATTAAAAAAACCATAGTCTTTCAGTATTGTTAAATTGTATTGTTTAATAAAAAGTTCTGGAAATTGGTATTTCTTTTCTTTTTAAGAAAAGTCTTTTACACGAGATCATTCTTTTTGCTAGCTTTTGTGCTCTCCCTCTCCATTATAAAGTTTGAATTGATGGATTGGTTTCAAACTAACTCACTGTACAACAAAGTCCCCAAAAGGATTCTTCTTGTTTATTTATTTATCTGAGAAGTTATCTCAGACAGAAGCGAATCTGACTAAACAACTAAGAAGAGTTTTAATGTATAATATTATTTATTATTTGGTTGTATATTTATTATTATTACTAGTAATTATTAGTGGTTTTGTAAATTCATATTTTATAGTCACTCATAGCCGTTTTGTTTACATATCTTTAAGATACATTCAAAATAGAATAAGTTACTTGATTCTATTTCAACAATGGCGAAAAAATTTTAAATGAGTAAATTTGGTTGTTTTATTTAGCACAGTCTTACTACCCGTTAAAGCTATACGCCTATGTACTAGTTACGGTGATGATTTTGAGATTTAGAAGGTTATAAAAAGAGGATGTATGACCGTATTTGCGTGGAGATATTGGAGAGATAATGGCGAACAATTCTGTAAAAACCACCATCAGTAAACCCATTTTCTCCCTGTCATCGGTGGTCTATTCTAACGAAAGAGTAGCGTGTTAGATCATGGGGCCACCGAAGCGGGTAATTAGGTTTTCCTTTATCACAATTATGAATTTACAGACTAGGACCTGGGTGTTTGGTCTCTTTTAGAAGTAAATTAATTTGTAATTATCAAACTGATTTAATCAGTTGGGTCCACACAGTCTTCTTTAAATTAACATACAACTAATACTGCATCTATGACTATGCTCGGAATAATTATTACGGAAATATTCAAATTCAAAATAATTGATATGGTTTGTCATGTTTGTAACTTTAAAATTAGTAAACAAATGTTTCTCTAATGATTTTCAGAAGGAAAAGTGTTTTTTAAATCAAATGTTTTTTGGCAGTAACTATTGTTTGTTACTGTACCAGCATTAATATATTATTTTATAATGATAGGATATATCAAAAGTGACAAAAGCAGATCAAATGATTTTATGCACGAGTAAACAAAATAAATTTTAGTAACTTAGTAACTGTGTTAACCCACTTCAGTAGCTGATTCATTTGGGGTGTTCCTCTTGTGTTAGACTGGTCTGCTGATGAAGGAGAAATTGGGATTGGAGTACAATGTAATGGTATTGGTTTGGATTAATCTAAATTATGTAAAAAGTCATGGATGAAGGTAATCTTTATTTAAAGTAATATAGGTATAGTATCCTTTTAAGATTCATCCATGAAGAAACACGTGCTTCTCAGAAACAATTTGAAAAGGATTTCACCCCTAAAATATATATTTTTATAACATATGTCCTGTTAAAAGAATAAATGCGTCAATTCTTGTTAAAAGAACAACTCCGCAGAATTTTTTCAAAAGAAGCAATTTCTCTATACCAATAAGAAGCTAGCCTTCACAAAACCGATCGCCTGGACTCTTTCTATTTGTTGGATTTTAAACTCTTGAAAATGAGAGAGAAAGGCAAGGGGTATGTTATATATAAACCATTGTGCGTATGTTTAAGGCATCTCCGGGATCCAAACATCTACACCAAGATCCCGCTCATGCACAAGTCAGTCACAGTCTAACACATTATAAAATAAGTCACATCAATATCACAAGTGTGCAGTGATATAAAACATATAATTGAAATATATATACGTAATTAACAGATGTCATTTAAATAAACCATGTGTGAATAAACAGCCATCAACAGTTCTCTTTTTCAATTTTATTAATATACCGATTTAATTAGTGCTCGAACACGGAGCTATAAACAGCTGGTTAAATGGTATTATTTCCGTACAGTGATGATAGACGCTCTATCACGGAGCTTTAGACAACCTATAAATTATCACAGCATTCTTATATCAGGGAATTAATCCGTAGTGTTTCAATCTACGCCTAAAGCGAGGTGATTGATTCCATAGTGTTACAAGTGACGCCCAAAGTGCGGCGCGATTAATTCCATATTATTACAACAGGTCGGGTCTACTGAGGTTTTTATTTCTAAATGGTTTACCACTCTTCTTTCATGCAAATGCGGGTCAGTTATCCCTAAAATGGTTACTTCACTATCCCTGACCGATTATAGTAATTATTGTATAAGCGTATAACCTAAACGGTGACCTGGCGGTCTAGGGGTAAGGTGTCAGACTTCTATGCTGGCGGCCGGGCTTCGATCCTCGGTCCCGGCAAAGATTTATCTGATTACCTAACCCTTCCTTCACCTCTGACAAGACATCTTGTGAATGTGAGGAATACCAGGCCTCCACCGTGGTTCGGATTCCACGTTAAACTGTAGGTCCTCCATTTCATCTCACAATCACCCTACCATTACACATTAGCGTAAGTGCGTATAACCCGAACGGGTAGTAAGACGCGGTGCTAATAATAATAATATAACCTAAACAAGTATTTATATGGTGATAAAAATATCTGTGTTCCTTAATTTAAATGCCTATAATTCTGGTTCCATAGTTAAGGAACCTCCAGTTTGAATTTAAATAAATACATACGGCTATATTTAAATTGTATTTTATATTTAATTATGAATAATTTATGTTTGACGTTTATAAAACTAATCAATGCATTTTAGATATTCATTAAAATGTTCAAACTCCATTCATAGGTTCCAAACAATAAAGACACAAGTTTTAAAATACATAAATCATAGGTACATTCTATTTTGAAAAATAATCAAGTTTTACCAACGTCAAACAACATCGATAAAAACCTCATATTTTTATCAATATTCATATATTTTGAGTCCCAACAATTTTATTTTTCTTATTATTAATACAGTTATCAAGCAAGACCAAAATTTTAAACCAGAAAATAAAGATAAATCCATAAACCATTTGTCCGATAGTATTTTTAGAAATAAATATATAATTAAAATCATATATAAATAATAAGTGTATATATTATATGATTAAGTAATTAAATTATTAAAAAACCGTTTTATTATACTTAATGCATGAGTCAAAAACATATTTGACTAAATGATGTATCGAAATTTACTTATCGCTTTCAGAATAAGTGTTTGCGCACACACCTATTGAAACATCTTCTGAAAAAATAGGTCAATGTCGATATATATATACCGAAAGTAATACAAAATCCCTGTACAATTACATCCGGAAAACTATGCTAATACCATAAAAGTGTGTTATAAATGGCCAGAATTTTCTGTGGTGTAGGAGGAGCCTTAATGAAGATTCTCAGAACGCATTAGCATTTATAGATGACCTGGTGTGTTGTTTACTATTAATTGTTGTATGTTATGCTGCCGGGCTCCAAGATATTGAGGTGTGCAGTGCCACGCACCTAACTCCTATGCAACCTGTTGTACACACATGCTTGAACAGCTTTGCTCTCCCATTATTGTAGGCCGAAATTTTGTGCAAGATTAACTGGTGTTAGCATAGTTTTTTTAATGTAAATGTACAGGTAATTGGTTTTTTTTTGTCCAAACAAACTATATATTCAGTTTAGACTAAGAGTTTCCGAACGCCTGTATATACAATACACATCTATTCCGAAAGTGATAAGATCTCGTCGATATGTATAATATATAGTTGTATATACATACGCACATAGCTATTCTGAAAGCAATAGATCCATATCAATTTATACATATACACCTATTCTGAAAGTGATAAGTCCTTTATATATATATATATATATATATACACACGCGAAAACTTATTGGCACATTATCTGAAAGTGGGAAGTCCATTTCGATACCTCATAGAGTTAAATATATTAGTGACTCAGATCATATCAAGTACAAATATTTTTTACTAATACGATAACCTAAAAATGTTATTAACTATTGGATGTGGTGAACATAGGCTTGTAATTCCAAGTATTGTTACTAGTGTTATATTACGCTTGCAGAATTACATGGTCTTCTTAAAATTAATCATATTTTGATTGTGACCATTGTGTGTTCAAGGACATTTATAGGAGTAAGGTAAACCTTATTTTATCTGAAATCTACCATTAGATCCAATTTCTTCTATTGCCTCAAATGGGTGCCAGAAATAGAGTCGAAGAAAACCAAATGTAACGGCCATTTCACAACTGCATCTCTTCAATTATTTCTCCCCAAAGTGATTTTTAGCTTCATTGTTGAAAGCAATAAAAGGGAAGATTCACCTACTAAAAGAATGCAATATGAAAAAGAAGGGGTGGTAGGTCTATGAACATTATGACAAAACGGTGTCATTACTTTTTTTTTTACTATGTTCTTTTTATTACCTCCAGTTATTTTCTTTTCCGAAGTGAAAAAACTAATTCAAAATAGAGGATGTGAATGGAAAATAATGGATGCGAATGAAACTTATTAAAAAAGGAATTTAAAGACAGAATAAGACGAAACTGTTAATAATAAAGAAATGACCAAAATGTTGGCAACTGAAAATAGAGCTCGCAAAGAAAAACTTTGTATTGGTGTTAATAAAATGTAATATAGGTTCTCTATAAGAAAACAAAATGATGAAGAATATTTTTAAATCAAAGAAAACAATACGTTGTTGAGTAAGTAAGCTCACCTAAAGGATATAAAAATTGTTTTCACTGAAATAAGCATAATTAAAATATATCACATGGATTATGTGGCTAAACAATAATATCAGTTCATGAACAATATGTCTGGTCATCAATGAGTTTCTATATATATTTGTAAATTAATATTGGATAGTATGTACATAGTTCAAGCCTAAGTAGTACTTTAAACGCAAATCTATTAATATTTAATCATTTTTTTTAAATACCTAAATAAAATATATCTGGAATTCAGATTTGCTGATAATAAAAATGTTTCAATTAAAGAATGTTGAAACTTAGATGATTATATCTGTTTGGATAAGCACTATTACATCTTCACAAACTACTTTAGCTTTTTAAAATAGTTAAGTTTAAATTATTGAATGTAATGGTTGTGAAATTTATTGCTCAGTAAGATGGATCCAACCACGTAAAATCACGTTTAAGAAAGTCATGTATTTATTCTGTTTACCCGAAAGTTTTTAGATATTTGGTTATTCTCAAATGTTTATTACTAATCGTTTCCTAATTTCATCTTGATTTATAATTATTCTCTTCTAAATGTGAAATTTATGATTATTTATTATTTACATATATCGGGCTATATCAGTTAAGAATAAAGTGCTATTTTCAGCAACCAATATTAATGGATTTAAACCCATCAGGTTCGAAGGATTTTTCCTGAACGAGAAAAATCCGTAACACAACTTACCTCAGGAGGTGAAGTAAAACTTTCGGTCCCATGCCGATTGTGGCTTGTAAGATAACACTGACAATTTGTGAAAATAGTTTTCCTGGCAAAATTGATAGGCCCCATTCACTCTCGCTCATAGAATTTTTTTATCGGCTTTGAATTGTATAGGACAGTGCAATCGGCTACTAGCCTAGGGGTCTAGGGCTTGATTCCCAACTCCTACCTTTGGTATTTTTCCCTTAAGGTGAATGATCCCAACGGTCCTCAGGGTTTGGTTAGTTAGTCTTAAGTTAGGTCAAGACTCACACTGACTCTACAACTTCATAATCACAATCGTCACATTATCTCATTTCGGGTACCATGTGTAGACAACCACCTATGGTTTGTCCTTAGTAATGTTCTTTACCACCAGAGTGGCTAATAGTCTACAGTACACACACACACACACACACACACAAGTGACTGAACATGGATGTCATGGATGTCATGGCCCTCCTGGTCATATAATTATTGTTACGCTAAAAATAATTTAGAAATTCTCGTGTGCTTATATAATCAGTCGGTCCAGAAAGTGTACGTCAAAAACCTCATATAAATTTAAAAAAATATAGTTGAGAATCAACAATTTTACTCGAGAATTAATAATTAACTTCTTAAAACCCCTATAACTCATAATTTTTCGGTGAACCTATGGTTTATTTTTACTATCACCTAATTATTATTTAAATTTAAAATATAAGCTTTCTTTGAACCAAAGTATGTACTAATTTAATTAATAATGTAACATTCAGGACACTAGCGACTTGAAGCGTCGTCCTACATAAACCAGTTATCTTTGAGAGGATGCTGAAGGCCCTTGTTTTGTCGGCGCAATGCGTGCATCGATTCGGAGGTCACCACTTTGAACTTTTCCTCTAATTGTTAAGTAATAAGAATTAAAACTTATATTTTTATTTGCATTTCATGTCCTCTTGCGTCTTAAGGGTCATCATTGGTAATATGTTTCTTTAAAATGATTATTTTTTAAGTTTTATTTATAACATTCTCGTTTCTCGATTCAATTAGTAAATATCGAAGTGCTAAAACTTGGTAACCTATGTTAAGCTTTTATGGAAGTAGTTTGGCTGTATAATATTTCTGTATAGAGTGTGTTTGATACATACCCAAAGGATTATTTTTATTTTGTGTACTAGTTTCTAATATTCTTCCAAATGTTTGATGGAGTAGTAGGACCTAATCTTTTTTATTTGTTTGAGGTGTTTATTCTAAACTTTATGAACTAACTGATTACATCAGGTCACAAATAGTTATATGAGCGAGAGCAAAAGAATCCACCAATTATGCCGGGCGATGTATTTTCATATACCATACAGCTCTTTTTTTTAACATAACAGAATTTACAAGAAACTGATGACTTTACTTCCCCTTTGAAGAAAATAGTGCTATGGATTGATATAGCTCAAGAAAACTCTATCGACTCCAAGTGGGTTTGAACCCACAAACATCGGCTCCTGAGGCAAGTGTTCTTCCCTAAGACCACTAAAGATGGCGGCCTATTAACCATTCAATCTAAAGAAAAAAGAAATATTTTAAGATTTGGATTTGAATTTCAATTGTTATGTATATTAAATTTTATTTGATGTTTGTACTGTAAAAATTGCTAACTTCCACAAATAATTTGTAAGAAGTTACAAGACAATTGATTGGTTTGCTGGTGGTCAACACCTTAGATCAGTTATTAACGTGCATATTTACTGAGCTAAGGCTCCTAGGTTAATTTCCCGGCATGGTCAAAAATATATCATTGATTGAATGTTGTTTCTTAAATTTCACAGTGATGAATTAACAGCTGGGGGCTGTATGTTAAGTTTTTTCTAGATTTAAGGCAATGTATATGTCATGTGCTGATATAATCAGTTGGTTCATAAAGTACACCATAAATATCTCAAATAAATGAAAATAACAACAAAAAATCTGGTACAGGGGATAATAGGGTTCATTTTAAAGCCTGTTATGCCAAGAACATTATTTGCTAATAGTTTCTCGCTCACCCACAGTAAAAAACTCCGGTATAATTAGGTCCTATATCCTCAAAATGATACCTCTTTATTCCTTATTCCACTTATATAAATTTAAATGAGCATAGACTAAGACTTAGTTTGAGAGAAAAAAAAATCTAACAAAATGTAGAAATAAATTTAAAGTAGAGACACTGAGAAAGTTGAAAACATGTAAAAAGCTAGTTCTAATTACAAAAAGCAAGTAAATATCCCTATACTGTTGTATCAACTATAGGACTGGCAGTTATGAAGCGTAAAATACTCTCAAGACAATCCTAAGATAGCACTATTTTAAAATTGTCTATAATGAACCAATTAAAAGTTAATTTGTTTAAGGAAGGTTAAAATATAAGTTTTTTAGCATTTACATTGATAACAAAGCTAAAATATTTTGTGCAAAAAAAATGTAAAAACCAAATGTAAATTTTTAAATTCAAAGATGACGGTCCAGCTTCATTTTGTCATAAAGCAAGTTTTAAATATTAAACCACTTTTAAATAACACAGTATTTCTAGAAATCTGAAATTCGTCTGAACATTCCAGTTGGTAGTTCTCTTAATTGTGAAAGTCTTCAACCCTCACCACGTTTCACTCAATATTTCTTTTACCGATCCACGAATCATTAAAGTTTTTTTCATCACTGTTCAATCCCCAAGCCTCCTCCTCTAACCTACTTCACCATCTCTCCTGATGCCCCATACTCCCCTTTTTCACCCCAATAGATGTGTAATGGATTTCTCCCCCTCCTATTTCTAACGCAGTAACCCTCAAGACGATCAGGAAATGTCCTCCTGGTCGAGAGAATGACACGTGACGGATCCTCTTCATTAATCAGTTGTAAAACAATCTTTCCTTGCCGGTTCCATTAATCTGAACAAACTTGAGAACCCTCCTCCCAAATTCTCGTACACTATCCAGACAACTCATGAAAAGTTTATTTGGAACAAGACACCGCGTTTCCGGCCGTGTTTTTCTCGAGATCCCTTTGTCAATCTAAGAATTGTGTAAACGAATCGCTAGAAAAACACGACCGGAAACAAGGTTTAGGTTCACAATTTTTTTTATAAGGATGTCCTAAACAGTTTCCTTTTATTTGTGAGGGATAACAATAGTTAATAAAAGAAACTGCTGTACAATTTCCTAGAAATATAGTTGAAAATTCGCCTTTTACAAGACGATTGGTAAAATTTGTTTGAGAATTAGCTACACATAACGCATACTACAAAAATCACAATTCAGGGTCATATGAGAGAGGGAATTATTACTCTACCTGACCATACGTGTAGGTAAGAACATATACATTACCATTATAGATCACTGCGATCTTTTCATCACCCCGTATAACCACTATACAGAAATTTATAGGTCTTCAAATTGACACAGGCCTATTCGAGCAGTGATATGGCCTTGAAGACGTTCCCTCCAGGACCTATCGAGTGACATTTACTGCTCTGTCCAGCCAGTTACAGTTTAATTCATTGGCTTCATTATTCAACATCATCTGTCACTCACTTCAAGTGACATTAAATTATCAAATTCCTTATAGCCTAAGCTTTATGACCTAATAAAGGCCAGTGGGGGAATTACGATGGTGGCCTGGCCAGGTGAATCTCGTCTAATCAAAATATGCTATAAAGTTATTTCCTTCTATTCGATATCAAACTTCCTGTATAAAGAAAACGTGCACACTTTCAATTATTGTGCCATTGAGTGTGTGTGGTCGATTAAACCAATAGTTATTGGGAGTGAACAGTTAACAAGAACAGTCCTGTTGAACCATGTGTTTCTTGGCTACAGCCTAAAATATCTCTACTGGAGTAAGGTACACTAGCTATTAAAGCCAGCTACTTCATCTTATATTCTTCAGCAAAATATGTATACATCGATGTATTTATATAACTTACTATATAATGTACATATAAAAACATTGCTACTTGAAATAGTGGTTTATATTTTGCTCTTTTAAAACCGCAGAATTTCCCATACGTTATATAAACCCAGTTAGTAAATAAATGAGTACAACATTAACAATTTTCTGCATCTTATTCCCTGTTCGGGTTGTATACATTACATGGCTAGGAACCGAAAACATTGAAAATAATTATATTTATAAAAATTGTGTAACTAAATATATTTAAGAGCAGCATATTTTTCTCACTTTACACTTGAATTATATTTGACACGTCGGAGTGTTTGACCATACATTGTACCATGCCATGTTCTGCTGCCAGTGGACAAAACAAAACAGTGTCTTGAAGGAAGCCTGCAGGCACGTGGCTGAGTTATATTAAAACAATAAACAGTTCACATTTGATTGAAGCAGTTCTGGTCAGTTTTGGTACAAAATTATCTCTCAATACCGTAACAAGAATAGGGGCTTTCAAAGATGCTGTCCTTATTGTGATTTATGTTTCTTCATCAAGCGTTATCTCCATCTATGTTCCTAGGTAAGTGTATCCAGCTTTATTACACGTGAGTTGAGTGGGAGTCGTAGGGTCTAAGGGGTGAACTAAAAATTTGAACTCCGGTTTGAAGAATAGCTAAGCATAAACTTAGACTTACCTCGTCCTGAAATGAAAGGATTGTTTCGATAACAGGAAATTTAATTACATAAATTCGTAACTGACTTTCAAAATAAATCTCTAAATGACTTATTCTTCTTAGAACGTTATTTTATCAGAATTGAAATAATAGTTGGGATATAAATGTCCAATAATACACATTTATTTAATAGTTCAGAGTTTTATTTTTATTATAAATACAATTTTATTATGGTTTTGTTAATTATCGTTCAAATCAGAATAAGTAAATAATCATATTTTTGGATAAATCTAATATTTCTAATATTTTTCAAATTAAATCTTAAAGTAAAAGTAATATAAATAAATTAAATTAATCTTATTATAGTTCTGGCTGACAGTCATAAAACCAATAACAGGCCAGCACTCAAAAGTACACTACTACCTTACAAATACATATAATTACATGAGAAAATAAGATAAACAATCACAGCTAAATAATTATACATATTGATAAAAAGTTACGAAAAAATAGTATTTAATAATGATAAGAATAAAAAATAGTAATATAACAAATAATTAAGAGAAGTAAAGCATAAATATTCAAAAAGTAGTAAAAATAAACCAAAAACAAATCAGAATACAATAACTTTAATTATTAGAGGCGAAACCTCTACAGGAGAAATTATTAATATTGGAGATACTAAACTAGCTCTCTGACGTTAGCTTTTCTTTTTTGATAGAAGTCAAATTCGGCAAATATAGAATTGCTGCTATGGATACAATGGCCTAGGGACCTTATAAAAGCTATTGAGAAAAAAATTTTGGATTAAGATAAACCCTAGAAGGAATATGAATACCTAGGTAACCGGGGTAAAATTCTCATAAATATTGCTATAGAAAATATTAAAAACCAAACGGGTATCACTATAGAGTACACGCATGATGAGAGTTTGGAGATCTAAGAAATTTTGAATTCTGTTATAATCATAATAAATCCGGCTATTAAAGAATGTATCATAGTACGCAGTGACAAATTTTCTTTGCACGTTTCACAACCTGAGAGAGTCCCTTGCATATTCTAGCTTAGATCTAACAAGAGCGTAGTACAGACATAAAAAAAACAGTCAACTTTCTTAGATGAGGTTAGAAATTTAATAAGTTCAAATAATTTCAATGAATGGGATATTACATGGTCAACATGATAGTGGAAGTAAAGTTAGTAAGGTGTCAGACTTCTGTGCATGGCCGGGGTTCAATCCTCGGTCCCGGCACAGATTTATCTGATTACCAAACCCTTCCTTCACTTCTAACAAGACATCCTGTGAATGTGTGGAATGCCAGGCCTCCACCGTGGTTCGGATTCAACGTTAAACTGTAAGTCTTCCATTTCATCTCACAATCACCCTACCATTACATATTAGCGTAAGTGCGTACAACCCGAACAGGTAATAAGACGTGGTGCTAATAATAATAATAATAATAATAATAAAAGTTTGTTATCCAGTAGTACTCGAAGATCATTAATATAAATGGTGGGAACTATGTTATTGTTTGGGACTTGTATATGTGTATATTGTTTTATTTTGAACTATGTTTACTATTTTGTTTTGGCGCCAAGAAACTTGGTTGGTGTCTGTGGTGTTATCTGGTAACGGGATCGAGCGCGCATTTTCGCTGGTCCTGGGCAGCCATTCTCGCTTTGGATGTCGTCATATGTATATCTAGTGTCGTATATTAAAGAAACATTTTCGTGGTTGTGAATACGAAACTATACAGTCCACTTCCTACCAAACATTTGGTCCATCCGTGACGGATTTTGTACCTTCCTCGCGTCATTTCCTATCGTATCGTGTTGTTTATTTACGTCTTTGGCTTAGAATGATCACAGCGTAACTATCACTCGTCACGATCGCCAGTACACTGTTTATAGGCGTATAAATGCTCGGATCGCGTGTTATAATGAGTTTTGGGAACTTCTCTCTCGTTTAAATCTACTCTGTTTCAATTTCGTGTGGATTTTCGCGTAAATCATTTTGTTTGTAATTTACGTCAATGGCGGCCATCCTTTAAACAAGGGTGTCCTTCCTTGAGTGAATGCGCGCCAGTGCCATATTGGAACATTATATTTTCTACCGTGTTGTTGATTACGTTGGCAGATTTTAAATAAACTTTGTTGTGTTCTCGCGTTGGTCGTGTATTCTGCAGTAGGTAAAGATTAATTCAAAATGCCGAATTTATCTATGGACTCTGCCTTAAACAAGCTCACACGCGCTGAGTGCCGGATTAAACGCGCGGAAACGTTAGCTAAAGCAAGTGAGAACCTAAACTAAAAGTGTTTTGGGCTATTTATAGCCATCTGTCGGGATCTTAAAGTTTTGCGTGAGACCTACGAGACAGACCATTTAACCGTGCAATTAAGTAGTCAAGACATTGATGACTTCGACTTTGATGCACACGAAAA